>JAJLRX010000220.1:0-253437 GCA_030567275.1 Hanseniaspora lachancei | reverse complement strand
ATCCAAGCTCTACCAACATGGCCAGCAATAGTTCTTAGAAGTTTATAGACTACAATGGATCAGCCAATTTTAAAAGTGGCTTAAAGGGCTGTTCAATTAAGTTTATTGCTTGTACATTTTATTTCAACGCCACCTGGTTGCTTCTTTTTTTATATATATTTATTTTCCGCTAATATAATTAAACAAAAGAAAGTAAATTATCTGCTCTATTTTGAGCGATTAATTAACATTTTTGCTTGAATAGCATTACGTTACGTACATTCTAACTTTACAGTATAGGTAAATTATAATTGGTATAAAGGAGATTTCATTTTAGGTCTCAATGATTTGGTCTCTTGACATTCATAGACACATTTATACATTCAGTCTTGACACTAAACTACTATTATACAAAAGGTGAGATCACTTTTAAAGTTACTATGAACTGTGAACTAACAATTTTGTTAACTGGATCAATAGCAACGACTCTAACTGTTTAGTACATTGCATTCTATATACCATAAATATAACTCTTTAGTAAGAATACATCATATAAGTAACATCAATCAATAATCACATGCTTTGTGTTAAAGCCGAAACTCCAACGTTTTTATTCCTTTTAGTTTAATATAGCTTGAATAACTATTTGTGAGTTTCATATAGCTGGATACATTTGCATATTTGCATTACTTTTTAGAGATAAGGCACACTCACTATTACAATGATGAATATATATATTATTTCTTTTTTCAACTTATAGTATGATTATGAACATTCTAAGTAAACCTTATTCATAATGTCTTATTGTTTTTTTTTCGTATCCTCTAATATTTATTTACGCATTTATTTTCCAAATGTTTGTCAAAAGGAAATTTTTTTTAAAGAGAATTTTGGTAGCGCAAAATTCTCATGGAGAAATTCAAATCTAGTATTTGGTGGAAAAAACCCCCAATTGTGATTATTAAGCGTTTAACCATATGATGAGCCAACGATAAAATATGTATAATTTTTTAATGTATCCTTGAGATGATTACAACTTAAGACCGACACATTTATTGCTTTCTGTTAAGAATATTTATTTGATAGAGATGTTTAATTTTTAAGCTATACAGCAAGCCAAATGATGTTTAATAAACGGTGCAAGAGACACTCACAATCAACTTCCTTAAAGAGATATATGCACATTCTTAGCTGAACTGATATGCTGCGTTATCACAAAAAAAAAAGGAGAATTTATTTTCAGTTCAGCAACCTTTTTTTTTTAAACACAAAGTTCAGCCTTAAACGCATTATTTATCCCTTTAAATTTTTTTTTTTTCTTTGCAAAACTGAAAAAAAAAAAATAAAAATGAAAACAGTAAAAAAAAAAAATACACAAAATTCAGGTACATTATCCCTTATTTTAAACCACTTGATTCAAACAAAGGGATACACAAAAGTGCTTAACTGGAGGGTTATTAATGACCTAGACCTTATGCCAAATGCATATGGAGTGATGCATTGATGAATATACTTTACTGAATTTTTTTTTTTTGTATTATTTGATCTTGATCTTAAGGGTTAATAATACCTCTATATAAATAACATATCTGTACTTGCATTAAAATATAAGTTTTATCAACTAATTACCTTTATCCTTGAAATAGGTTCTTTCTATATACTACATTTTCTTATAAATAGTAAAGAATAATTCAAGTTATAAGCAAACCAATCAAAAAAGACACTTGGCTAAATTATAACTTTATAAGATTCTCAAATTATTGATTAAATATTGAAATAGCGACATTCCCCCATCGTCTCTTAATTCATTATAAATTAATTAACTCTAATCTTAAAAATTGTAATCATACACCAAATCAAAAAATTATCATTATAATTACTTGCTTAAGAAAAATAATAAGAATAAAGAAAGATTTAAAACTTCGTCTTTACCATTTTTTTCGATATTACAATTAGTTTAAATCAACAATAAACTTTTTTTTTTTCAAGATGCTCACAAAATCTTTTTTTGCAGTCTTATTATCGGCTTCAGCTCTTTTGCACGCTGTTCCTTTAAACAAAAGAGATGTTACCAGTATCAGTGAATCAGATTTAGCTATTCCTCATACTGTTACAGAAACAGATGGATCAGATGTATACACTGCTGTTGAACCAGCATATGTTGCTCAATCAACCAACCGTCCTTCAAGAATTAGCTCTCCGGCTATTAATTCAAAGTTGCCAACATCAACTATTCAACCATCCTCATCTTCCCTTCTTTCACAAACATCAGATTCTTCGATAATCTCTTCCACTTCCCCTGAAGACAATGTTGAATCTTCCTTTTTTATTCCAAATGCAGATGTTTCTACATTCCTAAGTCAGACAGGTAGTACAACTACTTCAACTTTGTTCACACTGACATCTTCTTCTGGTGCTGGTATAAGTGGTTTAACTGGTACCATTATTGAAACTACTATAGGAACAGCCGACCCAAGCACTTCTATAACATTGGCTTCAAGCTCATTAACCGTTTCTGTTGACACAGCCACTTTGACCACTGCTAAGACTCTGAGCTCCACAAGTCTTGAAAGCTCTCAAGAGCTAATGACTTTAACTTTAACACAGGCAACTGCTTTAACTACTAGTAAGTTTACATCTGAAAGTGTTTCCGAAACTACTAAAACCTTGAATACAGTTTCCGAAACAACTCAAACCTTTGGATATCACAACACCACGAAAACATCAGTTTCCACATCAACTAGTATAATTCCAACTGGCACTCAAGTTTCCTCCTCAACTGTTACTGTTACTAGTGCATCAGTTGTCTCTTCCACTTACACCACCACTGCCACTATTGCAGCTTCTGACACTAACATTGATTTATTCCAAGCCGTTGCCACTGATGCTGTTCCATCTAGCTTTAACACTATTGAAAATGCTTGGGACTTCAACTCTAATGTTGAATGGGATGAACAATCCGAAGGTTACACTAATAAGTTCTACATCAATTTATTATTGAGTAGTCAAGAATTCCCAGCTTTTGTTTATCCATATATTATGTGGCAATCAGTATCTACATTATATGGGTTTGCTGTTCAACACACTACAAGCTCTGACTACACTTTTGCTCAATACATGGACAATGGTAAACCAAGAATTTTCACAAATCCATTAAATCAATATGATGTAGTATTCTCTTCCACTTCCTTCAACTCTGCCAGTGAATTTTCTATGTCTGTAAAGGATTTGGATGTTGCTTCCGTTTCAGTTACTCTAACAGAAACATCTGACTCTGCCAACTACATTTACTTGCCAATTGTAGAAGGTATGGGTCTAACCACTGCAGTATACCATGGATCTTTAATTCCAAGAATCGATTCAGGTATGAACATACAATCCTTGACTGTTGAAACATCCAACAATTTGGCCTCAGGTGTTTCCAAATACAGAGTTTACATCAACAATATTGCATGGATTCTTTATGTTACCAATCCTTACAACGATGACACTTTCTCATTGAGTACCACTTATGGTTCCGGTAATGGTTACAGTTTGATTGGTAACATTGCAATTGATGGATTGATTATCCAAGCAACTGTTGCCCCAGACAGCACCGATGATGAAGAGTACTTTGACAAGGCTGCTGGTATGTATGTGACTGGTTTCTCTATTGATGGTACTTCCAACGGTTTAACATCCACTTACTACTACAATTATGACACTGAAGGTTCCTCTGTATCTGGGTCTCCATTGGTTTACATTTTGCCTCATCAACTTAGTGCCGTATCATCAGTCTCTTCAGGTGCCAACACTGGTATTACAATTGCTGCCCTAACTAGAGGTTATGCGACTGCATTTTTGAGTGCCTCCATTGAGTTTACTGAAAATTTGAATACAGAAATTTCATGGTTACCATGGTCAGCACAATTAGGAACAAGCACTTTGAAGTACTCTGCTGACTTGATTCAACAGTTGGCCACTGCTGCTACAAAAGAATTAAGTGTTGATATTTGGAGTTCCATCAAGAGTTTGAACACTTACTATCTAGGAAAGGTTATTGATAAATATGCCTATATCACATTGGTTTGTTCTGATATCATTGAGGACTCTGATTTGACAGCCAGTGCCTTGACCAACTTGAAAAATGCATTCAACAATTTGATTGCCAATTCCGGTTACTTAAACTATGATGACAAGTTTGGTGGTATTATTGCCAACAATGATTGGGCATCCATCACTGACACCAGCGACGACTTTGGTAATTCCCATTACAATGACCACCACTTCCATTATGGTTACATCGTTCATGCTGCAGCTGTTCTAGGACATGTTGATTCTTTGAACGGAGGAACTTGGGCTGAAGACAACAAGGATTGGGTCAATGCATTGATCAGAGATGTTGCCAATCCATCAAAGGATGACACACACTTCCCAGTTTTCAGATACTTTGATTGGTACACTGGTCACTCATGGGCTTCTGGTTTGGATTACAACATCAATGGTTTGAATGAGGAGTCAACTTCTGAAGATTACAACTTTGCTTATGGTATGAAGATGTGGGCCGAAGTTATTGGAGACAAGTCCATGCAATACAGAGCTGACACCATGATTCAAATATTGTCTAGAGCCATGGAGAGTTACTTCTTATTTGATGACAACAATGTTGTTATGCCATCTGAAATAATCAGCAACAAGGTAGCTGGTATTAGTTTCCAAAACTACGTGGATTACACCACATACTTTGGTAACGACATATCCTATATCCACGGTATTCAAATGATTCCAATGACACCTGTTTCTGGGCAAATGAGAAGTGTTGACTTTGTTTCTCAAGAATGGAATGAGATGTTGTCATCTTACATGCCATCCACTGCTGGTGGTTGGAGAGGCTTACTAAGATTGAACCAGGCCTTGATTGATCCGAAGACATCCTATGAATTCTTCAGTGAATCAGACGCCAGTAATTATTTGGATAATGGTATGAGTTTGACTTGGTCATTAGCCTTCTCTGGTGGATTAGCTTGTTCCTTAGGTTTAATTTAAGCTGATCAAAATGGATTAATGAACTGAAGCGATATACAAACGGAGTGTATCCATAATCCTCATATAATGTAAAATAAGTAAAAATCTGTATAATAAAAATACTTTTAGAGTTTTTGACGACGTTACCATGTTTTTTTTTTTTTTTTTTTTTTCCTGAAAATGATTTGATTAAATGAATGATTTCGTATATGGGGGGTTTTTTAAGGGAGTAAAGTGTTTTACATGATAAGAGACCTCTATTATACAACAAGCAGAGAGAAAGGACCAAGTAAAAGAAGAATACAACATCAAAAAGCCAATCAAGCAGATATATTACAAATGGAGAAGCAAGATAAGAAACAAGAAGAACAAAGTAGCGAAGAACCACCAAGCTACGATGAAACCATGGCAGACAAAAAAAACGAGCAAGAAAACGGCAATGCTCCATATGTCAAGTTTCCACATCCAATCAACAAGCATACGGCCAAGAGAAGCAGTAACAAGGAGTTTCCAGGAAACCAAACATTGACATACATGAGCAAAAAGTGAATCACAAAAAGGAAAACATGAATTGTATATCTCATATATATTAATCAATTGGAAAAAAAGCACCTGTATATACCCTGTTCCACCATTATCCACGGACTGGATTTCTTCAAGGAAACACCCTGCTGCAGATACACACCCAGGCTTTTCATTTGGTTTGCCATCAGTATGTCAGTGAAGAGTCTATCCCCAATGACTGCGATGTCTTCGGACTTGACCGTGCTTTTAGGGTTTGCTTTTTGGAAGTGATCAATGATTGATCCTTGGCAGCCTGGTTTTTTATGATTATGTTTCAGGATAGGAAGCATGGAGGAGGTGTTTGCATCGCGCTGATAGTTTACTTGGAATTGGTGGACCTGAGCAAACCCAGGGTCATCGCTGGATCCCATGCTGTTGCTGACGACAAGAATGTTTTCCAAGGGAAAGACCCTCAGCAAGCCGTTGTTCCAGTTGTTAGAGAGATAGAGTGGGTATATTCTTGATGACTTGTCCGCCGAAATGCAGTTGTCCTTGTCCAGAACGATGTACTTGATGCCGTGTTTTTTCAGTAGTTCAAAGTTTATTTCATTGAAGTTTTGATAGGTTAGAGAGGGCTGGAGAAGCTTTGGATTGAAGATGATCTTTGGAATGTTGGCAATGGAGCTGAAGTTGATCATTGGGCCTCTGGTCATGGCCAGAACTGCTGACTTCATATAGTGTCAGAAAAGAGTTTCTCGGAACTGCGCCAAGTCACGTTTGACCATGAAAAAAAATTTTTTTTTTCCTATAGAAGATTTTTTTTTCACCAATGGATCAGTATATCGGTTTAATGAGGTTTAAGAGCGCTCTACACAATTTTTTCCCTTCTCTTCCTCTTCTATAAATCAGTGTCCCTTTGATGCTAAAATATATATAACATTGTAAAAGCGTCTATGTTCAGTGACTATATAAATTGAAAAACCACTATAAATATATACACCACAGCTCACTCAAAGCTATGTCAATCGATAACACCTGTATCATCTGCCAAAACGATCTCAAAATTGCATGTACTACAAACTGTGGCCATACAACCTGCCATGAATGTGTTATCAAATACTTCGTTGTTGAAGGTAAAAGCACTTGTATCCTTTGTAGAGAGGAAGATCCTAAGTTTGCCTTTTATGCATTTCAACCTGATGCTTCAGAAAACTTCAAAACTTGCACTCACAGGGGTAAGATAGGAAACAAAAACTTCTTCTTCAAAAATAAATCCATTTATGAAAAAGTCGAGACACTCATGTGGTATAAATGTCCCCTAGATGATTCCCGTTTCAAATTGTTCAAGGCGTTCAATGACCACTTGAAGTCCCACGATAAATATATCAAAGCCTGCCATCTATGTGGAAAAAGTAAACACCTGCTTCCCTCACAAACCAAGACATTCAAATCTAGCAAGGCTTATGAAAGGCATATGAGCCAAGGTGATCCTAAAAGTGGGTTTGAAGGCCATCCCGCGTGTATGTTCTGTGAAAAAGAAAGATTCTACTCTGATGATGAATTGAAAAAGCATATGGACAAATCCATACATGCGTACTGCTTCATATGTAAAAAAATTCCGTCCATTCCGGAAAGACAATGCTGGTTCAAAGACTCGCTCAGTTTGAACTCTCATTTAAAGAAATCACATTACTCATGCTCAAGTGATGATTGTCCATTGATAGCCTTTGAAACCAAGGCTGAGCTGGAGTTCCACAATATCGAAAAGCACGGCAAAAAGCATCCCGACTTTGCTTTCTTCAATGAAGACGAATCTAACATCATCAGAAACACAGACAGCTCACAAACCACCAATGAAAAGACTACATTTGCCGATAAAAGTGAGTCTGCCATGAGAAAGCTAAGATTCAAAGAAAGAGCCAGACACTATTGGGGCCATGACAAGGAGACCATGGATCTTTTTGAATTGACCAACAATTGCTTTATAGATAGGGAAATCAGCATTGGTGAACTTTGTGATATATACACCAAAATGCTTGACCATGAGCGTAATACAATTGAAAGGGAAAATAAAATCAGTCTTCTTTTGAAGAATTTTGCTGATTTCGTGAAGGATGATAAAGAGCTGTGCCAAATATTGCTGTCCAAGAGTAAGGCCTTGGATCACATGCCACAAGCTGAGCCCATCAAAACAAATAAACAAAACAGGCTCCCTTCATTACCAACAACAAATAAGAAGATGTCAACTTTATCTGACTCCTTTGTTTATAATAACCTGAATAAATCAATGTCACACATGAGCATAGACAAAAAAGTCCCGACTTTGCCTACTTTACCGGGATCCACAAACACATCTTTGCTCAGCAACTCTCAATTTTATAACGTGGGCCCTGATTCACAGGCATCATCGAAAAAGACATTGCCTACCCTAAGTTCCTTGAAGTCAGGACAGTTGCCATTGTTCAATAAACCTGTTCAAAAGAAAAATATCATTAGTGGTGCAGGAAGATCGCTTGTGGATTCTAAGGCTGGTAATTTGACTGGTAGATCTGTTCCTGGAATGGATGCCAGGAATAACATAGTTGGAGTAAATGCGGAAACGCCATTGACAAATACTTTCCCTGGATACGTCCCCGCTAAAAGTCTTCAAGTTGTTCCAAATACGAATGGACCAACAAAGACACAAGTCATTCACCATGCGAAAGTGGATAGATTGCCTGGCCTGCCAACTTTGAAGTCAGTCCAAAGTGATAGAACAAAAGGCGTGAAATTAAGAATCAAACAAAAGAACACCAAAAATGCCAGTGCTGTTGATATGAGTAATGACTACCAAGACAGGTTGAATGCCATTAGAAACAAAACCAAAAAACTCGAAGAAAAGGATTTGTTGAAAACATGGGCAAACATTTGACACATTATATACATTGTTTCATATACCATTTCCTAAAAAAAACAACAATTAATTTCTCAATAATACTATTTCTCTTGGATGTGTAGGATTTCTGCACAAAGGACAGTTCAAACTCTTGCTTGCCCACTTGATGTAACAATCATAGCAGAAAATGTGGCCACAATCGGAAACAGCTGGATTGTTGATTTTTTCATTTGAGCATAGTAAACATTCATGGTTTTCATAGGTGATACCAGAATCCTCAGTAGAGGCTTGTTTTGGAAAAAGTCTTGGTTCAATGTATCCATTGTATAGTTCAGACACTCCAAATTTCATGAGCATGATTTTGCCTATAGTTTTGAAGGGATCATTCAAAGATGGGTATGTTGCTAGATAGTTGAATGGAGAAGATCTCTGGAAAACTTTGAAATCAAATAAATGAAATATCACATTTATCAACGCTTTTAGTCTCCTAATCAAGTGTGGATACAATTGCTGTGCCTTTCCATAAAAATTTGAATTACTCATCAGCAAATAAACCATGTGTATAAAGTTTCTAGTTTTTGAGGGCTCCATAGAAGCATATGACTCGCTGAGAGTTTGATTTTTGGTTAGCAAGCCATTTGAAAAGTAGAGAAATATAGCTGCATTCCGAATAAGTTTCTTGTTCTGTTGATATAGAGACTTCTTATACCTGAGTGGTAGATTATCAACAATGTTTTCTAATCTGGTTTGAATAAAGGTGATGTATTCTGTGTCTTTTTTATCAATGACTTCAACTTCAGCCTTTAAGGCTGGATGGTACTGATTCATATTTGACTTAATAGTGTATTGAATAATCTTGATTGCTTTTTGTGTTCTTGGTTATGCTCTATTCATGGGGCAAGTGAATGAGAGATTATGAATGTGAAAACCTTAAGAAACAAAATGCTCTCTTGTGATTTTTTACCTATAGTCACATGACCACATCAGGTTTGAAGAAAACCAAACACAGCAAATAATCATTTAAAATTTTTTTTCAAAATATATTTATAGATATACAATTGGTACGTCTTTTTTTTTTTTTTTTTTCAGAAGATTAGTGATATGTAGATGATCTGTGAGTAAACCAAATATTTCAAAAATAATTAATACAGCAACCGACATACCAGTTAGCATAATAACGCCATATCTTTGGGGTAAAATTTTAAAATAAATTACAAAGCGATGAATACAAACTCTGAAGAAACACCCCTTCATGAAAGCAACGACCAGAACTCTATAGACCAAAGCCTATATGGCGATGATGATTCATTGCTTCCGGCATCCACTGCTGAAGGCGGTGCTTCTGTCTATGAAAATGACACCGAGGAAAACAAATCTCTTTCATCCATACAAATCATATACAGCCATGGCCAATTCTCTAATGCATCTAAGCAAGATAATTTGTTCTATGAAGAGTACATGCTAGCATGTCAGCATGGTAACATTGACAAGATTAAGGAACTCATAGAGTCGAATGCCATAGACTATAAGAATGATGTTGATCCTGAGAAAAATGATAATATCTGTGGTTTGCATTGGGCATGTATTAACAACAGGCTAACAGTAGTGAAATACTTGCTTTCCCTTCCTGGTTATGAAGTTGACCGAGTCACCAATGATGCTTCCAAGACGACCCCCTTGCACTGGGCAGTGAAATACGGTCATCTATACATATTAAAGGAACTGATTCAGAAAGGTGCTGACGTCAATGCTGTTGATTCTCAGGGCTTCAATATTTTACAACTAGCCACACTTTCATCAAACATATTAAACATTGTATATGTATTAGCTCACTATGGAGACAAGATTGATGTGAACTATCAAAACAACGATGGTAGAACCGCTTTGATGTTGGCTTGCTATCAAGGGGATGCATTGACTGTTAACGCTTTGTTAAAGCTGGCAGATACTGAGAACCAACTTCAACTGGGTCTTAAAGACAACGATGGGTTCAATTGTTTGAATTGGGCCATTGTTAAAGGTAACTCTGAAGTTTTAAGACTAATTATCAGCAAACTGGGCAGTTCCGTCAAGTCATACTTGTATGAGACAGTTATGAAAGACGGTGCTCAAAAGGACTGCTTTGTGATGGCAAAGGAAATGGACACAGAAAGGAGCTTGAAATCTGCACTCCAAAAGAACGGTTACATGTACAATGGGGACACAATATTCTCTACAACAATTATCGGAAAGTTCTTCGAATTGAGCCATCCACCAAAGGATCTTGCTTTCCAATTTCAGGCCATGTATTTTATTCTACCGTTTTTACAAATGGGACTAATTAACAAACTGAGTGACTACTACAACATCATTGTGCATACTCTGCTTATACAACCACTGCTGATTGGAATTTTTGGGCTTTTGTACATTCATGTGGTGATACCCATGACCATAACCAACTGTGGGATCACATGGCAACAAAGATTAAAAAAGGCTTTAAGCTCATCATATCTTCTTTCTGGTATTCTTTGGAGTACCATAGTATGGGGGATTTATTTCCACATAACAAGGATTTTGTACTTCACTTTGACTGAGCTGGGCTTCTTCTACTTGCTAAGATCGGCTGTGTTCATCTATTTTTTATTGCCTGCGTTGCTATATCAATTAATGTTCAAAATTGATCCAGGGTACATGCAAGAAGATGCACCAGAGGATAGATTAAAAACACTGAAGAGTGATATCAATAACCTTATGAATAAAAATCAATTCAACTTGAGACATTTTGATATAGATGCATTCAAGCCAGTGATTTTGAGATCAAGATTTCTACAAAGAGGTCAAAAGATTGTCCACAAGTTAGATCATTACTGTATTTGGATTTTTAAGGAAGTAGGATTGAACAACCACAAGTTTTTCGTTTACTTTGTGATTGTATTATTGTATTCAATATCATTGATTTTAGAGGGCTCTTATGAGTATTTTGACTACTTAGAAGATGCCTACAAATATAAAAAGTGCTTTTTGATAGGTGATGACAAATTGTGTGCAGCTTACAGGGAGGATAGTTTTATGTTATACTTTGTGTCTTTCATGGCATTCCAAGGAATTTGGGTCTTTTGGCTATTGCTAACACAGCTGTTTGCTATATCAAAGGGATTCACCAGCAATGAGTTTGAGATAATGAACAAAACATTTACTAAACAAAGCAAAAATAACTTTGATAATGAGTTTTCAGAAATCGTGGAAGAAATTGAAAGTCTAACAGATAGCGACTACTCTTTGACTCGCTTTGAATATGGACAATTTGAGAGCTCACCTAGAGATTACTATAGAAGAAGTGAAATTTACAAAAGAGATAAGAATTTCCAAGTGGACAAGTTGATCAACAGAAACAGAATACTATTTTTCCAGAAGATAAAACTTTTTAGAAACAAGTTGCTGACAAAAAACAAATATTTAAGCAACTTTGTGGTATCGTCGTCACTGATTGGAGTCATTCAATATTTAGCTATAGTTTACTACAGTTACAATGGCACTGTTACATTTTTGTCACCATTTGACTACGGAGTTGTTCAAAACTTTAAGGATTTCTTTTTGAACACTGACACAACAGCCCCTACTTGGGAGAGACTTGTATATGAAAGCCTAACAACGTCAGGTGGTCTGTTGAACAATAGAGTGGTTGACTACAACACTCTTGTTGAGTACAACATTGATGATATAGGCAATGATAGAAGATTTACTGTTCAAAACGACGATAAAGATTTACTACAAGAGGCCTATGTATGATGATTCAAAAAGTAAAAATAGAGCCATTGCTGTATACGTATTATTTTTTATTTTTTTAACTTTGCTGGTCGCTACCAATATTATCGGCCAGCATTCAACATGTGTACACTTCATCTTGACAGTTTTTATATTAATTTTTTTATTTTTTAGGTTTTTTTATAAATACCTCAAGTGTATACCAGATTCTATCATTTCAACAAGATAAACAGTTTATATAAACATTCCATTGAGACTTTACCTCTTATACATACATTTAGTACATCAACTGTTGACAAAAAGTTTAAACATGAATCAAATAGCTGGTGTGATAAGAACAGATCAACTTGAACGAGGCATTGACTCTGCAGCCAAAAGACAAAAGGTGTACTCTGATGATGAATCTGAAGTTGAAGACGAAAATGAAAATGATGACATGAGAGATATTGTCTGTCCCATTTGCAAAACATCAAGATACTTGTCTCCTGACATGAAGTTTTTGGTCAACCCAGAATGCTATCACAAGATCTGTGAATCATGTGTTGATAGAATTTTTTCCTTGGGACCTACAAAGTGTCCCTATGAGAATTGTAATAAGATCTTGAGAAAGCTGAAATTTAAAAGACAGATTTTCGATAACATAGAAATAGAAAAGGAAATCGATATTAGAAACAAAGTCTATAAGATTATGAATAAACTCGAGGAAGACTTTGATACAAAAGAGGAGTACGATAAGTTTCTTGAAGACAGAGAAGATGTTATATTTGAATTAAGCAATCTTGACAGTGAAAACGACGAGCAGATAATTTCCGTGGAGAAGAAGCTATCTAAATATGAACAAATGAATAAGAAGCTAATTTCCACAAATAATCAGAAACTGAAAAGACAGGAAAGTAGTCAGAAAGACATGCAGAACATGCAACAGGTTTTGGAAAGAGAAAGACAGCAGCTGATCAAGCAAATTGATGAGCAAAACATTGAGGACAACCAATCATACAAGCAAAGGATAATTGATGAATTGAGCAAAGGTACGGACAGAAACAAAATCATCGCCAATGTGAAGATGGAGATCAAGCTTAAGAAGTCGTCACAGAGAAGAAAGCTTGAGGAGTTGAACAAAGTTTTGAAATCCAATTCATACACACATAATCATTTCGATAGATTGAAAGACAACGGAAAAGCTGCTGACTTAGGTGATGTACCATTCACGCCTTTCAATGGTGACAGAGATCTTCAAAAGAAATACAAGGTGAGGGAAGACGAAAACGTTTACTATGACCCGTTCATATCAAACTTGAGTAAGAACCCTAGGTACGCTGCGAACGGATTTGATGAAAAACGAGTCTATGATATACTGTTGAATGAGGCGTTCTTAGGCTTTGGAGTTTATGTAGAAGAAGAAAAGAAAAAATTGAAGTCATGATCAGCGAGTGAGTATATATCAGCTATGAACTATTTTTTTGTTGCTATCATTATCAGGCATACTATAAGTGTTATTTCAACCCTCTTAATTGAATTATTTCATTGATTTTAGTATCATCATGCGTTCCATATATTTCTTTTATTTTGTCAAGATCCTTCTCTCCAGCTAACAAGTTCAAGATGGCTTCCCTTGAAGCTGTAGAATCGGATGAGTCCACAGCACTCAAAAGCTCAATTTTCAAACAGTATTCATTGTGTGGATCGACATTGAAGGTATCAAACGCAACTTTTTTCACGTTTTTTGAAGCGTACAGGTTAATGAAAATGTCTTTGATGAATGAGGATTCAGTGAAGTTGTTGTTGGTGTGTTTGAATGCAATGATGGTCTTGTATAGAGCAGAAAATAGAATATGTAATGAGGGAATGTAATTATGGTTTAAGTATACAATGTTCTCCCTATTCTCAGCAGCTATGGCATCTTTGGAAGCTACGATGTCCATAGAAAATGTGTATTCTGGAAACACAGGAACTTTGTATAGCATTATTAGTATGGGTTTGATAAGTTGGATTATCTTGATTGGTGTAAGAAGAGGGAGTTTTATTGTCACCTAAAAAATAGAGTTGAAAATTAGTTGATTTTATAAAGTTATTCATCAATTATAAACTCTTTTTTTTTTTTTTTTTTTTTTTCACCGAAAGATTAACTTTTCCTTTCGTGCTAAAAAAGTGATACAGAGATACATAGATGATGGTATTTTCCACATTTGGTTAACACGCTTGAACAAAACCAGGCATTGTACAGCGAACCCCAACGTTCTCTTTTACAATATTGATTGGCTTTGACCACAACATATATATACAAATCATGACAGATATTGATCAACTACTTGATATAGTATGGCAGGATAGCCCACAAAGGATAGAGCCTATAGACAAAGAAGAACTGAATAGAATATATGAACTGCTCACAAAGGAAAATGCTATAGCAGTGGGCACTACGAAGAGCATAGACTACATCTGTCTGGAACGCTCTTTAGCTGATATCAGCACCCCAAGCTCTACGAAAATTATTCATTGCCTAAGAAAGTTAAACTTGAAGGAAAGAAAGAAAAACTCCCAACATACAAATGTCAAGGACACTGCAAAGAATATACGAAACAACCACAAGAAGTTCACAAAGATGAATGTGTTTGAAGAGTTCAAGCCAACAGTACTGACAAACGATGAGGAGCGGTTGCCAAAGGTGGTTGAAACTTTTCAGTTGATAGACTTATCGCAGGACTCGAGAAAGCTTGCTGGGCTCAAAAACACAAAGTGAAACGTGTGTCTCGAATGATTAATTGGGAAATTGCGGCAAGTGATGGAAAGTCTTCCCAAAAAAAAAAAAAATAAGTGGTTATGGATTTTCACCCCCTTACTTCTCGTTCCAATTGGTTTCTTTTTATTTTTTAAACATGTCTGCGTGAGAAATGGCTTTATTACTCATTACTCTGTTTGGACTTATATATGTTTACTGCTCATTGCCCTTAAAATCTGTTCCTTTTGTAACAGGAACTCTGTAATTTATAACCCAAAAAATGCATGCTGGTACGTATCTAAGACTCTGGAGATTACTTTTCATCATATCTCCTGTAGTCTTTCTAAGTTTATATCTGTATAATGATTATAGAAAATATGATAACAAGTACGTTCTTGATACCTTACTAGAAGAAAATCTTTATGTGTTTCCACATGATAAAATAACCCATCAGGACTCATTCGATAATATTGAGCTTCTCATAGCCAATCCTGAGAAATACATCACAAAATCAAATAAAAAGTCCACAGACCCACAATTGAAGGGGAGATTCTTACACATAACAGACCCGCATCCAGACCCTTACTACATTGAGGGTGGTTTGGTTCAATATGCCTGCCATAGGGATTTTGAGGCTGAGGCTGCCTCTGGCTCACACAAGGGATCCAAGTTTGGAGATCCTATGTTGGGATGTGATTCGCCTATGGACTTGATTGTTGAAACCTTCAACTATATGTCACGGAGCTTTCCATCCAGTGAGATAGACTTTGTTATACTGACAGGAGACAACTCTAGACACGACAATGACAGAAAGATACCCAGAACAAGCTTTGAGATCATGGGCAACAACATGGACGTTTCCACAAGACTGTTAGAGCTATATCCGGACATCCCCATCATTCCGACAATAGGGAACAATGACATATATCCACACAACCTGATGGATATAGGGCCCTCAATGATCACCAGACAGCTGGGGACTATCTACCAAGGCATGATTCCTGAGGAGCAAAGAAGACTTTATGAGAGATTTGGCTCCTTCTTCAAAGAGGTTGTTCCTGGGAAGCTTGTGGTTTTGTCGCTAAACAGTATGTTGTTTTTCAAGAAGAATCCTTTGGTTGATTCATGTATGTCCCCCACTGACTCTGGGTACCAACACTTGCTATGGCTAGGCTCTGTCTTGAACCAGTTCAGAGCAGTGGGTATAAAGTGTTGGATTATATCTCATGTTCCGCTAATTCAAAAAAATCTTGAGGAATCATGTTACCTAAAGGTTAATCTATGGATTCATGAGTATAGGGATGTTATTATTGGTAACTTGATGGGACACATGAACTTAGACTACTTCAATGTTATCAAGGGTGATGAACTAAGACAGCGCTTGAAGGAAACTTACTTCATGAACAGCTTACAAATCGAGGACTCTGTAGGTAAACTTATTTATAAAGACGGATTAAATGATGATGAGCCAATGTTCTCTATAATGGGTGCTGCTCCAGTTAATAAAGATAAGTACATGTCAAAGGTCATTAAAGAATATAAACAGTTGAAAAGGGGCATTGACTATGATGATTTGGACAAGGAACAGGATGCCTACCATGTCATAAACGTTGCGGGTTCCATCATTCCCACATTCAATCCTGCCTTTAGAATATGGGAATACAACACAACTGAAGCATCAACTTTCAATACTGAAGATTTGAGTATTAATGAAATGGACTGGTCTTTATTCTTTGAGGATTTGGAAAAGGAAATCGACAACGTGGCCACTATAGGAATACAAAATAGAAAAGGCAAAAAAAAGCCCAAGATGAACAAGGACAAGTCCATCCCAAAGCCAAAGCCAGATGACTTACCAAATGGGCCAGCATTTGAAAACCAGTTTGGGACACCTTTATCATTCACGCAGTACTTCTTAAAGTTAGATAAACTAAACAAAAATTACAACAAACTAAAGGATGTGAAGAAGTATAAAGACAACGCTGAGCAGTTGATGAAGGATATCTTTGCCTATGAAGTTGAGTACACATCCACGGACTTGCTCAAACTAGCTGGAGTGATACCAGATAAAAAGAATCATCCAGGAAAAGAAGACGTTCCTGATCTTACCGTTAAGACATATCTACAGATCATGAAGGGATTGGTGAGCAAAAAAAATACATGGAAGAAGTTCTTGAAGTGGGTGTATGTATCAAGTGGATATGAAAAGAAAGGTGTTTGAACAAAAAAAAAAAACGTTAGCTATTTTTTAATTTTATTTCATTATATATAACTAAGATTAAGCATACTTTAATCCTTGTTGGCAGCTTCAAAGTATTCCTTGGAGCCCTTGACATCTGGGTTGATGGTTAAGGAACCTGGGGTCCAGTTACATGGTAAAACGGCACCGTTCTTGTCGGTCCAGTTGAAGGCTTCAACTAATCTCAAAGCTTCATCAACAGATCTACCTACTGGTAAGTCGTTGATAGTGATTTGTCTGACAACTTGGTTTGGATCAATGACGAATAAACCTCTTAAAGAGATACCAGCATCTTCAATCAAAACACCGTAGTCCTTGGACAAAGAGTGGTTGGTGTCAGCCAACAATGGGATCTTGACATCACCAATACCACCATCCTTTCTTGCAACGTTGGTCCAGGCCAATAAGGAGTATTCAGAGTCGGTGGAGGCAAATAAGACTTCAGCGTTCAAGGCCTTGAACTTGGCAATGGCATCAGAGAAGGCAATAATTTCAGTTGGGCAGACAAAGGTGAAGGCCAATGGGATGAAGGCCAAGACAACGTACTTACCTTTGTATTGATCTAAAGAGACTTCTTCGAAAACACCGTCAACAACGGCGGTTTTGGTGAACTTTGGAGCTGGCTTTTGAACTTGAGCGACCATTTTTGGAATATGTGTTGTGTATGGTTTTATGTTTTGAAGGACTCTAGAAAAAAACATTATAAGTGAAAAATAAAGATTGCTGGAAATATATTAGTTGAGTTAATAATTATTTTTTAAAAAGATTATTGATATCAAATTCAATTCCTTTATATACAATCAGATAAAGAAAACGCAAAATGATTAATACTAGGGGCAGTGTTAAACACCCACGACCTATTAAAGTTTGTTTTTTTTTCTGGTAACAAAATTTTAGTAGTGGAAGAGTGTTCGGTGGCAAAAAAGATGTTGATTTTGGTGCTACTAAAACAACCGCTAAAATGTTAACGATAAAACTACAAAAAATACTGTACAAAACACTTTTCCTTGTTTGGTTTATTCATTTTTTTTTTTGTACATAAAAAAAAAGGCGCTTAATTCTTTTTTGGGTTGTGTGTTTTTCTTTTTTCAAGGCACTGTGGGTGCTTTATGTCCGACAAATTACATAAACTTCTTCCGCAATCATGTAATCCATAGACTGTTTCTAGATCCAAAAAGAAGATGTACCCCAGCAGTCTTTGTGTGTTTTCACGTAAGTTTTTTTTTTTTTTTTTCACGATAACAAATATTCAAAATGATTAAAAGTGACCAACATAAAGTTTAACATCTTATAGTGGTTCATAATTCCTCATCCTGTGGAATATCTTCTAGACCATCCTCAACATCAAGGTTAACTTCATCTTCTAAGTTACCTTCATTTTCTAAATTACCTTCATCTTTTATGTTAATTTCATTTTCTAAGTAATCTTCATCTTTTAAGTTAACCACATCTTGTAAATTATCTTGCTCTTCCCAATAACGTTCAAGCTCTCTATTCATCTGTTCCACTATTCTTTCTCTTTCCCTCAAAATGATTTCTATTTTCTCTTGATAAGCAGGTACTAAAGCCAACACAAATAAGACAGAATATGATGGTAAGATGGATCCTATGCTACCTATAACCGGACTCTTTGGAAGATAGTTGTAGACAATGTCACCTTCTACGGCATTTCGCTTTAATATAGCGAACCATTCTGATTTGTTCATTGACACAAATTTCACGAAAAACGTGAGCATTGAAAACACATCCACAAGAATTATCTTAAACAACTTGATCGGTAAAGAAAACGAGATACCAAGAATCTCATTGAAAATGTTGAGCTTATATTTTTCTTCTTTCCAATTTCTAGAGATCACAACTGAATCTTCTAGCAGCACCAGTTTTCCCTCTTCATGTGCAAACACTGGAGAATCAATGGTGTTCATTCTTATCAGACCACTTGAAGGCTCCCAGAAAAATGGATCCTTTATGGAGGATTTTTTCTGAAACATGATGTATTTTTCCGGATGTTTCTTCACCTCCACTATCAAATGAACCATGTTATTCAAGTCCGTATCTATTCTTTTCATTTCTGTATCAATGTCCATTTTGTTGTTAGCATCGTCAAAATCTACTCTCCATCTTGCTATAGTGTGTGGGTTCAAATGGAAATTATTTATTTTCCAGAAGTTCAAACTCTCAACTATGAGCTTGTACAATGGTCTCTGGAAGGCATTCACCAAAGATTCACTATTAGCAAACAAAGTCAATGTGTTTCTCTTTATCTTGTTCTCTAGGTCATCGGTAGCTCTGGTTCCCATTAAACTACAAATGGCATCGAGTCTTTCCTTCATTATCAAAAAGAACTTATCAACAAAATCATCCAAAATGGTGTCTCTAAGATCAGGTTCAACAACCATTTTCCTAGAGTTGATGTCTATGGTTTTGTAAGGATATGGTACTATTCTAGGTGATAGCTGGCTGATGTTGATAAAATCTTCAACATCTTTCAACTGGATATCAGCCATTGACTTGTCATCCTTCACTAAACCATAAAGAGCCCCAATCAACTCTATGTCTTTTGTCTTTCGTAGATAATCAGAGATTTGGTCTTTAACAAGCTGATTGTCATGAAGTTGCAATACTATGTACAGTGGGATATCCGGGGAGTTTTGAACCATTGAGATGATCTCATTGTACTCAGTATCCAACATTTTGTATGATTTCAAGTACTCAGCCCATATTTTCTGGATTTCCGTGTCCGTTATCATTGTATAAACAAAGTTACAAAACGTCACCAAGACGGCACAGTAAACAGGAATAAAAGTTGTCAAGTTTAAAGTCACTATACATGCCAAAATGGAGTGTCTAACAACCAGATAAACAGTCTTGAAGATAATGCTGAAAAAACTCAAAAAACGTTCAGTTATAGGACTTCTGGGATCAAAAATGGCTCTCAAATCATCAAATTGTTTGGTTGCAACGTCATAGCTTTCTATCTCATAAGCAATCATATCATTGTCAACATTACCAGTGTTGTTGCTCTCATTCTTATTGTTTGAACCCGTTGCTATTATGTTATTATCCATCAAAAAGTCCTTTTTAATGAACATTGTATTAAACTTAAATCCAAAAATTTCTTTGATAGCCAACCCATCAATTTCTATGGATTGTTTCTTCCCAGTATATCTTGAAAAAAAATCCAAATAGAATGTAGAAATCTCATCAATTCGGGCTCTGGGTATGTATCCTTTTTGGTTTTTCATGGTATCTTCGTAGTTTTCTATTTCTATCAAAACCAACTCAGAGCTGTTGACATCAGATAGAATCCTGACTCTTTTCTTAGTTTTGGAATCGATAAAGGTTATTTTTGGTGAGATCTGGTTGATAGCAAACTTGCTAGGAGTTTCCTCAGTGTATATGGATAGCTTTTCCTTGTTAGATTCCTTTGATTTTTGTTTATTTTCGTTTGATTTGGTTGTTGAAATTCCTTCGTTCATTATATCATTATAATTTGTGTTTAAAACGGTGGAAAATATACCATAGCCCTCACTTCTCAAAAGCCCATCCGTGAACACAGGCTCATAGTTTCTGAAAAAACCATCCACATTGATCAAAACATCAAGCTCAATGTCAAGTAATCCATCAAATGGCTCAATGCCGGTGATTTTTCGCAATACACTCAAAGGGGATTCGTCAGTGAGATTATAGATACTTTTCTGGTTCAAAGGGGGGAAATCCAAAAGAGGCTTTGAATTCCAGAGAAATCCAATGTCATTGTCTGTAAGTCTTGTGGATCCTTTGTAAGCTTCCTTTATGAGATCTTTGAGAGAATTGAAGGTACTTGTATCATATGACAATGGAAACTCTTTTGTATATAAAAGATCATCAATGTTTTTGTTTATTAACTTGATTACAATTAGGGTTGCCATACTAAATTTCGGGTATAGATGTGTTATGTTTAATATGCTGCTATTTGTATGTAAGACATTATTCCTTTGTTTTACATCTATTAAGAGGTTATACACTCTGCTTTAAAGAAGTGTCATAGATGATGAAAAAACACGTATGGTATATTTCTGGAACGCTTTTATCAAAAAAAAAAAAAAGAGAAAAAATCATCCAATCTTGATGGAATTGTGATTTGGAGGGACGTTCTTTGGAAAATTTAAGCGCACGGGATCAGCGTGTATGCCTTCTTTTTTTATGTTGTTATATCCGATACTAACGCTAATACTAACATAGTTAATATAACGATTATAAAACTATTTTATATAATTTGCTATTTACAAGAGTTGAAAGAGAATGAAAGTAGCGTTAACAAGTTACTATTTTTCTTCTTGAATCAACGTTTGCTTTTCTTCTCCAATTCTTTCAACTCTTCCTCAAGCTTTTCTGATTCTTCTTTCATTTTCTCCATCTCTTTCTTTTTCAATTCAGCAAACTGTTTTCTTTTTTTGATATTTTCATCTCTTCTTTCCAATTCCTCAATCCATAAGTTTTGTCTTTCTTGGGCCTTTTGCTGCAGTTTTTCTTGTTGAAGATCGGTGATGGACTTCGGTTCCTCCTTGCCTTGTAGGTAAGCCTTTCTGCCTTCATATGACCCACCTAGAATAACTGCCAATAGTGTAGCACCTTGTGATACAACTCTTGCAGTAAACCACTTATTAGCTGTGGCCTTATTACCTGACTTCATTTTAAAAATGGCTATGGTCACAGTGCAAATTGTGGTTAGAATACCTAAAGGAACAAATGGATTTTCTCTACACTTTTGAGCAACTTGTTCTGTATACTTTAATCTTCTCTTTTCATTAGGGTCGAGGTGATCATAACTTGATGGCATAGACATTTTGCAAGAATATTTATATATATGGTTGATAATTAAAATTTAAAGACTGGCTCTGTTTATGGTAATATGGACTATATTTATTTATTAAGATATTTAGTGTGTTATTTAAATCTTAGACACTCATAAAGAAAATATGTAAAAAAAAAAATTAAAAAAAAAATAAGGAAAGGTGTTTTATTCAAATTAGACTAATTTTTTTTTTTGACTATAGGAAAAGAAACAAAAAACTGAAAGAATCTTTCTTTTGGAAAATAGAAAAAAAAATTATTACTTACAAATTAGCACGATCTTGGATTGAAACTTTGGTCATTCAGATATGTAAATCATTACATCAAAGCTATAATTACTGGAAAATGTAGTTCTTCAATTCACTGTAAGCCTTTTCTAAGTCATCATTTACAATGATTATGTCATGAGCATTAGGTTCCTTAGAGTACTCAAGTTCAGCAGTGGCAGCAGCCAATCTCTTGGACAAGGATTCAGGAGTTTCAGTACCTCTTGAAGTCAATCTGGTTCTCAAGTCTTCGATGGATGGAGGAGCAACAAAGATAAATCTACATTTAAGTTCAGGAATCTGCTTGATCAACTTAACACCTTGCATATCAATGTCAAGAATACAAATTTTACCAGACTTTTGAACCTCGTTGACAGAGGCGATGGTAGTCCCATAATAATTACCAGAGAACTGAGCCCATTCAATAAACTTCTTTTGTTCAATCATGGCCTTGAACTCATCAACAGAGACAAAGTTGTAGTCCTTACCGTTAACTTCACCAGCTCTTGGGCTTCTGGTTGTGCAAGAAACAGAAAATCCAAAATCATTTGGGAACTCAGCAAACAACTTCTTTAGCAAGGTGGATTTACCAGTACCAGATGGACCAGATAATACAATAGGGATTCTTGAAGACATTGATTAAGTAGTACTTATTATTAGTTTGTATTGGTTGCTAGTTGAATACAAGAACAATTTTCAGTCAATGAACAATATTTGAAATACTTCAATGAATTTTTATAATGTAAGATTGTTCATACTAGAGGAAAAACAAAAAAAAAAAAATAAATAAACGCTGTTTTTCACATTCGGATTTAAAGCTGTGCTACTGCAAGTATATATTTGAGGACTTATTGTGTCTTTTTGAATAATGAGTCCTTTTTATCTGTACCTAGTTTGTGTTCATCTACAAAGCTCTTTCTGTTGGAGTATTGCTTCTCTAAGATCTCTAGAGATTTGATTTTGCTATCAAGCTTCTGCTTTAACATCTTCAGTTCTTCATCATCATTTTCACCAACAGTACCTGTTTTGTAAGTGCTGATTTCACTTGACAACTTGGTAACTCTGGTGATCAATCCCAGCATGATAGGAATAGCAATCATTGAGTATAGAATAAACCCAGATATGTAGACGTTTCTTTGGTGGTATGCCTTGGTTGCCAAGATTTCTGGTTGTAGCATCAGTCCATTTTCTGTCTTTGGTAGTGGCACGCTTGCTCTTTTATAAGAGTCTACAAACAAGGTTATGACTAAAATGTTTACAACCAGTAAAGTTGTCTTTACCTGAGATGATTTGTACAGAAATTGATCATAGAGCTTTACTATGGCTTTTCTCAATAGCGTTGGTAAAGGAAGAGATAGAACAACCAGCGTGATGACTTGTAAAACAAGAAGTCCAAACAATATGTTTAAGTATACAGCCATTGATATTATTGTATTTATATATTCGTTGTTTTGTTGGTTTTTTTAATTTTTTAGGGAGGCTAATCGTTGTAATTTTGTTAACTGATATATGTATAATTGTAGTTTATTATTATTTTAAGGGATTCCCACTTTATTTTTACTTTTTAGGTGTGGGATCATCTAATAAGAACCTTTGGCCTAAATTTCTGAGCTGCACGTGATTTACATGAGAATATTCAGTATGCTTCATATTTGATAACAAAAGATGTATACAGTCCAAGTTGCTGCTCGTATACAAAAAACAAATGCAGCCACAAATACTAATCCGTAGTTACTAATCAATAAAGAATATGCACGTTCATTCAATTGTTAAATAATTAACTTTCTTTACATCTAATCATATTCACTTTAGAAATGTAAACTCTCTATAAAATAAGTTGGCGCAGAGAAAAATTGCAAAAAAAAAAAAAATGATAAATTATAAACTAACTTTATAGATGTATTTTAATATTTCTATGAAAATGAGTTCACAATTATTAACAACAACCAAATAAAAACAATAAAAAATAATAATTATCCATTATAGTTATCAAAAATACTATCGAAAAACATTAAACATCTATAACCATATAATCAAGTGTATACTATGTTTTTGTCAATACCACTATTGCGATATTTCGTCAATGCATTTTTATCTAACTTTATCTACAAAGTCATATACAGAACTATCAATACATATGTGTTCAACAACCCATCAAAAGTGTCTTTATCAACAGTCTTTGTAGCTGCTATCAAAGTTGGGTTTGGAACTGATGATGACGATGACGAGTCAAATGAACATTATGTTAACGATGATGACAACAATACCAACACCAAGCCTGATCACACCATCATCAATGATCCAGATCACCCTGTTTCTTCAAATCCCAATGGTTCATCAGACATCATTGATACGCCAACTGAAGACCTGCTGAATGAAGAAATATATGCTTCATGGGCATTATTCATATTGCTATTTTTGTTGATCTCTGCACTGTGGTCAAGCTATTATTTACAACAAAGAAGAATCAAGGCTGTTCATGAAACTGTGTTGTCCATCTTCTATGGTATGTGCATTGGGTTGATTATAAGATTATCCCCTGGTAACTACATCCAATCAGCAGTGACATTTAACAGCTCATATTTTTTCAATATTCTTCTACCTCCAATCATTCTTAACTCAGGTTATGAATTAAATCAAAAGAACTTCTTCAACAACATGTTTCCCATTCTGGTGTATGCCATTCCAGGAACAATCATAAGTGCTGTAGTAATGGGTACCATATTGTTTATATGGACCAGCTTGGGCCTTGAGGGTGTCAAAATATCATTTGTGGATGCATTATCAGTTGGGGCCACTTTATCTGCCACAGATCCAGTTACCATTTTGTCCATATTCAATGCATATAAGGTCGATCCTAAGTTGTATACAATTATTTTTGGTGAGTCATTGTTGAATGATGCCATTTCAATTGTCATGTTTGAAACGTGTCAAAAGTTCCATGGTAAGCCAGCCAAATTGTCATCATTCTTTGAAGCTATTATATCGTTTATTCTCACTTTTTCTGTTTCATTAATCATTGGGTTCATCACTGGCATTATTGTTGCACTGATATTGAAACACTCACTGATAAGAAGATATCCCCATTTAGAGAGTTGTTTGATTGTTATTATCGCATATGAGTCATACTTCTTTTCCAATGCTTGCCACATGTCAGGTATTGTCTCTTTACTATTTTGCGGAATCACTTTGAAACATTATGCACATTACAACATGTCCAGG
The DNA here is from genome assembly GCA_030567275.1 of Hanseniaspora lachancei. Taxonomy (NCBI): domain Eukaryota; kingdom Fungi; phylum Ascomycota; class Saccharomycetes; order Saccharomycodales; family Saccharomycodaceae; genus Hanseniaspora; species Hanseniaspora lachancei. The sequence goes on along the minus strand of JAJLRX010000220.1, from coordinate 228,049 downwards.
AAGACACAAGTCACTATTAAATACATATTCCAATTGCTTGCCAGATTATCTGAAAACTTTATATTCATATACCTTGGCTTAGCTTTATTCACTCAAGTTGAGCTTGAATATAAACCCTTATTGATCATCATTGCAGCTGGTTCTATTGTGGTTTCCAGATGGTGTGCTGTATTCCCACTTTCTGACTTGATCAACAGCTTTTATAGATATAAGAGACTGAGAGGAACAGCCGGAACAACCTTCAATGCATTGTCGGATGTTCCTGATGAAATTCCATATGAATACAAAATGATGACATTTTGGGCTGGGTTAAGAGGGGCAGTTGGTGTTGCCTTGGCAATGGGCATCCAAGGAGATCAGAAATGGCCACTGTTGGCTACTGTGTTGGTTGTGGTTGTGCTGACAGTTGTTCTGTTTGGTGGAACAACCGCCAACATGCTTGAAATTTTAAAAATCAAAACCGGATGTATTGACGAAATGGGCGAAGACTCAGATGACGAGTTTGAAATAGAACAACCAAGATTGTTTGATGACGATATGGAGTCATCTGTTTATGATATGGCAAACTTACAAAATAACGATTTGACCGAAAACCATGGAACGTATACCGATGAAGATCCCGCCAAAACAGACTTACAAAGAAACTCGAACCTATCTGTTACGAACTTGTTAAAAGGTGGGTTTTATAACTTTGATGAGCAGGTTTTGAAGCCAGTTTTGTTAGACCAACCAAAGGCTTCTAGAAACTCTCCAAGATCCCCAAAATAGTGACAATTTAGCTAACAAAAAAGTGATAATTTTTGGTAAAATTTTAAATATAACCTAAACATATATAAACTTGTCGTTGACATTACGATTTTTTTTCATTTTACACAAAAATTCTTCACAAAGATGCTCAATCCATAGCAAATTTAATCATGTCCTTTACCTCTTCATCTAAATCAATATCCTTCAACAATGGCTTATATTTTCTTATGACTTCAACAAAGGCTGCCAGAACGATGTCATACAAAACCTCAATACTTGTTTTGAACTTTTTAGACCCTTTTTCTTCTTCAACCAATTCGCAATATTCACCTAATATTACAGCTGATATCTGATACGTCTTTAGAATATCATTGATCGAGGAAACAACAAATGACTTTGGTGTTTCATCAACAGAATGTGTTAGTAATGAACACAGAGCAAAGACAGCCTCCGCATACACAGATGGTAATGGACAGATCTCTTGAGAATCCTTTTCCAAAACAGAGCTAGTGAAGTATGAATAGACGTAATCAAGTTCACTTCTGTTTATGACCTTTTTCAGATTATTCATTATTACTCTTAAAATTCTGTTTATCTTGGAATCATATCTTATGTTTAGGTCAGGATTCAGAGTTGTCACTGGCTTTTTAACATCGGGGAACAAAAATTTGTTGACCTTTTCAGTGAAGAATCCCTTAATTCTAGGGTATATGTACTTGAAGACAAAGTTCCCTTCCAGATATTCCAAATTTTCCACGGGTTGCTCTGGGCGAATATTGGTATCATTATACTGATTATTGTAAGTTTTTTGCTTTGATATGCTATCTTTTTTCTTATTATACTCACTGGTCATCTGAACTAAATCTATATCATCAATAGGAGACAGATTGGATCCAAACAAATGTTCTCTTTCTTGTAAGCGAATAAGTTCATCTAGTTTCTTTTTCTTTTCCAACTCCATCACTTTGCTCATGTAGGCCTCATTATCCTTCTTAAAATTGAGTTTCATGTTATATTCGTAGACTTTGTTATTTGTGTTTTTAATAACCTTAAGAGATTCCTTCAATATGTTTGACCAGTTGCTTTTGCTGTTGTAGATAGGATTTCTGTAAATATTTTCTACTAAGTTATCTTTGATTTCTAGTTGTGATCTCATGGAAAGCTCTTGGAAAGCAGTAAGCTTTGTGAAGCTGTTTCTACTTCTCAATCCATCGACCAAAGTTTCAATAGGTCTTAAAGATAACAATGAAATAAGCTTACCTTTATGTAATGGACCCAATGACAAATAAGCATTGAATGCTAAATGAACAAATTCCCAAATAGCAAACAGCAAGCAATTTATTAGCAAGATGTTAAACAGTTGTTTGATACTTAAGAAGTTCAAGCCTGAAAGATTAGACTTAGTGTTTCCTGCTGTGTTATAATAACTTTGGTGATCAAATCTTCTACTGTATAAGTAATTTAAATCTTCAGGACTATAATTGGTTTCAAACAATCCGTTTTCCTTAAAAAACTTGTCTAGATACTCATCTTTCTTTGATTTTTTTAGTGATAAAAGTCTCAAAATATTCATCAAAACACCATCAATTAGAAGTTCGTAGAATACGTGCAATCCAATTTTTATGGTCAAGACATATGTAAAAGTTAAAGCCAGAATACTATAGACTGCAATTTTCAAGCTAGTTTTGATCTTTTGGGTACTTTTGTTTTTGATGTAGAGTTGTGGATTTTGGTAAAATTCCGATCCTTGGCCAAAGGTCAATCTATCAACATTGTAATAGAAGCAGTGTGCGTTATAAACAGTGATAATAGAAAATATAACTATAACTGCTATGTGTTTGTTTTCAAAATTTGAATATAAGGAGTTCAATGTGTTCGTTGAAAAAGTTAATAAAAGAAAACTTGTAAAGTAAATTATTTCATATTCCAAAAACAACTTGCAGCTTTTCACTATACTCTCATTTCTTCTAAAACTAACATGTATGTTCGATTTTCTCATTAATGAAATTAGTAAACAAGAAATGTATACCAAAATCAACTTTAAAAGAAACTTAGAGAGTCTTAAAATAAAAAGTTTATTTTCCCCTTCTAACTTGTTCTCAAATCTTATTGTTCTATAGAATAAGTAGTCTAAAATACTTATAAAGACACTGAAAGTTATTAAAAATCTGGTGACTAGGTATTTAAATCTTGTTCTGCAGATATTTGAAAATATAAAATCATAACTATATCTATTACCTAGACTGTGTTCATATTCATCATCACTTTGATCAAAAGCATGTGTTTTCAATTGCTTAAGAATCTTGCTGTCGGAAATGTTTTTGATTGTAGGATTATTCCTTATAAAGTTTAAAAAATGTTCTTTTTCAAAGTTTCTATGACTGTAGCTTTTATCGTTTTGGTCAATGACTAGATCATCAAACTGGTAGTCATAATTACCATAGTTATTAGATCCCATTCTAATTAGATATATGAAAGTTTGGTATTTTGTTTTAAATCTGTTTTAGAAACACCTTTAATTTTTTCATATGTGTGTTGAAGGAAAAATAAAAAACAAATGTATCTATCTCCATCTGATGAGTTCAACCTAAAAAAAAATAACAAAAGAGGAAAAAGAAAAACTGTGCAGAAGAAAATTTTTGACAGGGCACGTGATAACTAGCTAATGCTAGCCACTACAAATACACGACCATAACTGAAATTTGCTCTTGATATATCATTATAAGTATACAGCATTGTAAGGTATACTTTTCAGCTTTAGAATACTTTCATTGTAAGATTACTGCAAAGATTCATTACTATGATTAGTTTGTATATTGGTCTATTCCCCAATTTTTTTCAAAGAATAAGTATGAGTTTGTTAGCAAACGCGACTAATTGTTGGAGTTTTTTTTTTTAGTGGACAATCATCAAGTGGATCTTGATTTTGGCGTTTGTACACTACAAAAGATAGTTTATCTACATAACCTAGAAAAGGTATACCTTATAATTGAAAGGAAAGATGAGTTCAGAACATTCTAAAAGCAAGGAAAATAATAACCCTAAAATTGATGTTTTGTTTAATAAAAAGAAACAGCACCAAAAAGATGATAAACCTGGAAATCCTGACTCTGAGCCTCACATTCATATTAGAGAGTTTTCTTTAGTTGAGCAAACCAATATTGAGATCTTATTACAAAAGAAGTTGGACCAATCATTAATTTCTTATAGACCAGGGCCGGGCGGTACTAAAACAGCTTACCTAGAAGGAAATGTTGTGATTGATTTAGCTAACAGAATTTTAGGCTTCAATGGATGGTCATTTCAAATTAAGAATCTAACGATTGAACACAAGGAAAGAAGCCCGCAAGGAGACTATTCTATTGTGTCTTCATGTATTGTTAGAATAGTTTTGAAAGATGGTACATTTAGAGAGGATATTGGCTTTGGTGACACAAAGAGCAAATACATTGCAGCAGCTATTGAAAACAGTAAGAAGAGTGCTATAACTGATGGCCTAAAAAGAGCCTTGAGATTATTTGGTAATTCGTTAGGAAACTGTCTATATGATAAGGAATTTATAAGTGGAAAGAAAACTTCTGCTGAGAAAGAAAAGGAAACTCCTGGTTTATTAATAAAAAAAACCGATACTTTCCCCAATTTGGTTAACTCAAGAGTGTCAACAAATATGCAAGCTTCCCCAGATGTTAGGCAAATTAAAACAGAAAATCCAGAAGACGCTATGGTTGATGATATAACTGGTATGAACAGCATGAGAAAAAGAAATATAGATAACGTGTATCATAATAAAGTGAGTGCTACTCCTGTGTCTGCTACTAAAAGACCTTGTACTGTTGCTACTACACTTGTTAAACACGAAATAAAAACACCTAGCATAAACTTGGATGATAAAATTGAAAGAGCTGCAATGGAATCTTCTTCTAAAAAAAACTCAATAACTCCAACTGTATCAAATGAACCGCAAAATGGAGAGGAGGAATCGGATTTTATCAGTGATGACAGTCTAGATATTGAAGATCTTGATAGGGAAATTGCGGAAAATAAATTGAGAAAAGAGAGAATAGCAGCTGACATAAAATTGCATGCAACGGTTTTGGAGAAGCTACCTGAAAATTTAAATGAAGAACAGCTTTCTTTCAAAAATGCAGCCGCTCTGATCTCGGTTAAGAAAAATGACAAAGAAGATATTGTAGATGAGTTAAATAAATTGACTAAAGTTGCTGATTTTAATGCCAATGTTAATGAAAATAGACCCATATCTAACGATAAACCATTGCTATTGAATGTTGATAAGAGTATGAAGATTAGTTCAGACAATTTTGAAAAAGTAGGTCACTATAGACACATAAAGAACAGAAAATATGTAGCTTCAGCTCACGGATCCACACCAAAACCATCTGATTAAGTTATATATCATATTCAATTATATTGAACCTAGTACTTTTATTGGTTTTTATTTTCTGATAGGGTGGCATCACGTGCAAAACAGCCATTGATGGCAATGATCATCACTTTTTTTTACGTTTCTTTTCCTATTTATCGAAGTTTTGTTTGCGGAAAAAAAAATAAACGGATCTCAATGAACCACCCACTATTCACAGATTATTTCAATTCATTCGAGTGTTAGTTAAACATTCATCAACAAAGTATTAACCAAGAAAAGAAACTGAAATATTAGAAACTACAAAGTAAAATGCTGGCTTATAATAACAGTGAACAAAACTCCTTTGAAAATGCCATCAACGCCAAAAAAGCTGAAAAATATAAAGAGCTTATTCAACACTTTACTGAAGCAGTTGATGAAAATGACTTTTTAGATAAATTAGACGGTTACTGTAAGCAACCCTGGGAAAGAAATCAAGATATGATGCTAGTTTGGATGCCTGTTTTAGAGAAAATTCGGGTCAATTTGACAGACATTATAAATGAAAATAAACTTGATATTCATATTCCTGATTTAAAAAATGCTTTACCAAGCTCCAAAAATAACCAATCATCTCAACAAACCGAATCAAAGACTAATTGTGATGGATTTCTAACATATTTGTCTAAAGAAATAGAAATGAAACTTATAACTTACTTGGATTTCACTTTTTTCATTTTCCAAAACACCACTAACAGACATAATTTCCTTATGATAAATCAAATCTTAGCTTTACTGAATGCTCCTAATATTGAGGTGAAGTTAAGATGTGTTAAATTGCTACTTATAGACATTGGTGAATCAGTAGGATCTTGGAATCCTGACAAAAACATGAAACAGGAACTAAGATTGAAATTGACTTCTATTATATTAGCTTTACAATGTCATATTTCATGTGATAACAACTTAAAAAATTCGTTTGATTTAGTGGATTTTTTGGCTAACTGCTGTCCAAAATCATACGGCATACCAGAGGGTGCTTCTATTATATCACCTGTTGATAAAATTTTACCATTCACGTTCAAATATTACTCCGAAAAGAATAATAGCAACTTGGAAGTATTTAAAATAACCAACGAAAAGCTGCTAAACACTACTTATGAAGAGCTTTTAAATTTGATAAAGTCTCAAAAAAAAATACCGGAACACTATTGGTTTGAAATAAGCATGCAGCTGTATATAGCAAAATCATTTGCTGTACCTGAGGACAATAAAGCTCTTAGAGTTCAAAACACCTTTCTACTAGAGAATGACAAAGATAAGTTACAAGAAATATTTGATGCTTTGAATCCATATATCCAATTGAAGTTTTATTCAGTTGGGTTAATTAATGTCTTATTAAGTCCTCCTGCCGTTTCTTCCTCTGTATTTGAATTGGATGGTAGTATATTTGAATGTCTTTGTAGATTGATTTTGCAAGGCTATCCTCTACAAAAAATACCTAGTTATTTTCCGATGTCTGAAATTCGAGTCTCCGCTCTTTACGCTCTTAAATTTATATCAGATAGACACGTTTGGTGTTTAGACATATTGAAATGTATTGGTGGGAATGCTACTCACGGTCCAGTGTTTCTATTATTTGACAGAATCAAAAAAGCAATTGCTGATAATTCAGATGACATAGATGTGGCCTACAATATGAAGTTCTTTGATGTTATTACAAACTTAACAGGTGTCTCTTCTATATGTGATTCTTTAGTTTCAGCTGGTTTGATATACAAGCTAGTTGATATTCTGAATGTGTACGATTATCACGAATACCAAACAATGTTGAAAGTTTCTAGTGTTTTGAAAAATTGCTTAAAAAGAATCGAAGATGTAAACACTTTTGAGAATGCTGGTGGTTACACTTTATTACACGATAGATTGTCTGCTGAGATAGAATATGGGTTAGCTACAAAAAATCAGTTTAAACACATTAAGCATTATACCGAGGTTTACTTTACATTAAGCTTTAGACAAGTTAGCTTTATCAGATCACTATTGAAAACCATTCTTAAGGTAATTGATATAGACACAACAGATAAAATTAGAAATTTTATGGACTCAAAGCTTTTGGGGACTCTTAACACCATTCTTTTAAATAGAAATGATTTTGGGTTCACACTATTATCATATGTTTTGGATATTGTTCAGGTTTTATTGAATAAAGACCCAACGATTTATCAAATTCTGCAAGAAGCTGGTACTGTTGAAATCATTATTAACAATTTTGCTGACTACTTAGGACCATGGGACAACTTGTTATTGACTCTACCTCAATTGGTATCAGCTTTATGTTTAAATAAATCAGCTTTACAAAAAATTAAGGAAAGTAACATAATTAAGCTACTATTTCAGCCCTACAGAGATCCCAAGCTAGCAGCAGTTTTGATTAAATATATGGAATCAGAATATGCTGAACACCTAGATGAGCTTTACAGATACCACCCTGATCTACAAGAAACTATGACCAATGAATTTGCCGATGCTATAAATTCATTGGCGATCAACTATGACGAGGAACCATTGATGCAACCACCAAACAGCTCCTTATTCACTAATTCAGGACAATCTTTTGAAGGCATTGCTAGATCCACTGATTTCTCTTTTGATTCTTCTGATTCAGGAATACTGATTAGATGTGCTTTTTTGTCATTATATGGATGTGAATGGGCCAATTTAAGTGAGAAATTAGACTGCAATATTATCATCAAGAAAATATACAATGAGAGAACCCCAGCAACATTTTTGAAATCAGATACTCAGGTTGCAGTTATTGATGTCTTAAAATCATCAGAATTGTTTGATTTTGAACCCATATCTTCTTCATTTACAAGCACAGTGTTTGACCTACTGAAAAAATTAGAAAGCTTCAAAACTGGATACGAAAGGGAGTCTTTTTTCTTAAACTGTAATGACGAGCAAGAAATTAAAAGATTCTCCGGTTTATTGAACTCTTTATCTGTCAACTTTCAAACACTAGTAAATACAGGGTTTGAATATGGGACATTTTCTGATAGAAAATGTCAAATGTTTTGTAAAAATTACATGAATGAAATTAGAAATGAAAATAATATATTTACATCCATGTCCGATTTAGTTACCAAGCTTATTGTTGAAGAAAATCAAATTGCTAGATCTTTGACACCACAGCAAGATGTTGATACTCTAGTTCAAAAACCATATCACCTTACTATCAAAAATGCCATGGATGCCAAGAAAGAAAAAACTAATCATTATTTCACCAATAATGTTTTCATGATTAGATATTGGGCTAGTAATATAAACTACAATATGATGATGTTTTTCAAATCATTCCTGAGAATATTTTCTATGGAAAGAACCCGCTTGACAGATGAATCAACAACTGAGCAGTTGATGATCATGGAATGTTGCATGAAGGCTTTACTGAATGTTTTAGATTTTTTCAATAGAGAGAATTTAGAAATTGATGAAACAATTCATGCAATTTTTCTTGTTTATTCTTGTTTGAAAAAACAGCCTTTTGGATATCAAGGGATTTCTGCTGAGATTGATTACTTTGTTTGTAACCTATACTATAAGTACAAATTGAATTTCAAGCTTTTTGAAATTTTAGATAAGGTTATTCAAAAGCACTTGAAAACTGCGGCTCAAAAAGATTTCAAATTCTATGATGTGAAAAGTAAACTTGTTTTCCCAAGGCAGCTGGAAGTTCTTATTCCAAAGTGCGTCCAGTTTCTTTTTGAAATGACCACTTGGGCGAACAAATGTTTCTTATCTATCAATCAGGAAAAAATTTATTCTCTCATATTTGCACTGATCAATGAAAGTCCAGAAAAAGATGCCAAAATGTTCACAAAATACATGTTGCAGTCTGACATTGAATGTATCAATACTATCAACCGAAAGTACTTCAAGGAGGGTATTTTGAATCATGTTGGTTTTACGGATAAAACGTTTGCTAGAATTGTAGATTGCTTTATTGATGTCATGAACAGAGGATTAGACAAAGATGCCTTTGATGATCTCAAAGAAATTAGACTTCTTTATGCAGATTCAAATAATACATCGCTATCACTTGGACTTAGAAAAATTATTGAAAGGAGAGTTGGTGATATTCCTAATATGGCATCGTATATTGAAGAGGCCAAAGATATCATGTTTGATGAACCCCACGATCAATCCGGATTTATCATTAATGATGCATCTCAGCTAAACTATGGAGATGCTGAGCTAATTGAAAAAGATGATATTGACACTTGGTTTGACATCTATTGTAATTATGCTGTAACTACACATGATAGAATACACTTTGATGGCGAAGAGTCAACAATGGAAGATTGGATCAAAAAAATGACTACTGCAAACATAGTTTGCTCTTTTGACAGTTTTGATGGCTACTCTTTTAACTTCAAAAAGATTATAGAGCTGATTATTAGCTATCCGAGATGTATTGGGTCTATTCACTCGTTGTTAACAATGTTAGTGGAAACTTATAAATCCTTTTATTCTAAGATGGTTGAGAATTCTTCTGATCATGATAAAAGTAACAATTTTGTTGGTACCTTTGGTCATATAACCATTCAGTTTGTTTTGTATTTAAGCGAACATAGCCATGAAATCAGTGTTGAGAACCAGATACCTATATTGGAATTTATTGGGCTGCTTTTATCCAAGCCATTGAAATCTGATATAGATCGCTATCAATTGAGTATCATTGCTGAGACTTTTGCAACAACATTTAAAGAAAAAGTTTTCAATCACAGTATTTCTAACAAGTTATTACCAGGATTTTTGTTTGTATTCGAAACACTTTACAGTCACTACAGACACACTTCTTTTAGTAGTTTACCAAATATACAATTGCCTGAAGAATATTATCCTGAATGGTTTGGAAACTTCAATCAAACATTTGTTAGGGCTGTAATGGATATTGTTTTGAAGTGTAAGAGCATTAAATCAGTTGAATTAGGTTGCTCTGTTGCTAGAGTTTGCATATTGAATGTACTTGAAGACTACGAAAATGTTACAAGAGTTATAAGCTCTAAAATTCTGGTTGAGCTATTGAAATGCATTGGTATTAGTCAAAAGGACAAATTTATAGTTACCTTACAAAACAGTTTTATAATATTGTGTAGATTGTGCTTAGAAGATCCCGAAGTAGTATACTCTATTATATCCAAAGAAGCTTTAGATTCGGAAGATACCCTTCATGTGTTTAAACAAAGAAAGGGCTACTTAGCTTTTAGAGATCATACTATTTTACTGAAGGCATTATATGAGCAAGGATTTAACTTTAAGATGGGAAAATTTGATGATGAACCTCTATTATTAAGAGATGAAGTTCACAAGTTGCTTAGAAATAGTAAGAGACCTGCACATACTCCTGTAAAGACAGATATTGTCAACCTGATTTTTTCACAATTGATTGCTACTTACAAGACTGATTGGACTAGTGAAGATGAATCCACTATTTCCTCCAGTTTTGATGTTAACAGCAGTAAGAACATTTCTTTCAACTACATGAAATTTTTGCTAAGTATTTTAACTGAATTGGTCCTATCATATCAACACTCAAAACTGGATCTAATAAGCTATTCAAAAAGAAATATAGTTGGTGAATCACAAGAGCCAAGAACCACATCTGTCAACTTTTTGATTCATGAATTTTTACCATTTGCTAAATACACTTCAGTTGTGAAGCGTGATTCTGCTGAAGAAAAAAAGCATTTTTTGTATAGAAAGGCTAAACTCTTATTACAAAATCTACTAACGAATAAAAGAGTTGATAATTCTCTAACGATTGAAAACCTGCCATTTGATAACACTGATCATTCTTCAATATTTATTCGTAAGCATGTTCTTCAGTGCTTAGTTAAGGTATTTTATCCGGATAACATGAATAATAGAAATCATAGTCTTACATACACTGACAAAGAAAAAATATACGGATGCATACTATTCTTAAATGACTTGTTTCTGTCTTTTTCAAGCCTGAAAACTGAACTGGTAACAATATTGAAACTTATAATTCAGTTAAATATTCCAAATATGATATCGCTACTTGTGAACAGATTGGATAATTCTTTGTCTTCAAATGTTTCTGAGCTAAATATGCAAATTTTCGTTTGTTTGAGGTCCTTCCATAGTATAATTGAGGAATATGAGAGTGAATTTATCAATTGCAGACCTTTGCATAATTTGATTAATGAGCAATCTGACTCTACCCATGTTAGCAGGGATACTCACATTAGTAGACATGCTGATGATCAGGGAAGTTCCTCAGACGATTCAGATGATGATGAAAAAGATGACACCAACAAGGATCCAACTGAATATGAAAAAACTGAAGAAAACATGTTTAGACATTCTGCATTAGCCATGTATGATATTGAGGATATTGAGGAAGAAGTGATGAATGATCAAAACTCTATTTTTGACGAAGACTATGAGGATGAAGATCTAGCCTTTGTTGATGATGCTGCTTTACAAAACTCTTTAGACTTAGTGGATGATTCAGCAGCTGAAAATTTGGATTATGATGGTTATTCTGGTGATAATGAAGATGCTGAAAGTAATAGCGATGATGATATTGATATTATTCATGGAGATGTGGTTTTGGATGATTTAAGTAGCCAAACTGATAGTAGAAGCATTTTTGATTCTGATGAAGAAGAGGGAGTGATCTATTTGGATAATGATATTGTTTTATTGGATGATGAAGATGAAGACAACGAAAACTTTGTTGAAGATCCTCTTGGATATAACATCAATGCAGATGAATTTAATGCTCATATAAACGAAAGAGAGCTATATGAATCTGACTTTGTTAGTGGCGTGAATGCTAGCTCCAGTGATGATGCCAGTTATTTAAGAGATGATAGTGACTTTACAGATTATAGTGATTTTGCCCATTCTGAGGATGAAAGTATTGATTTATCTAGAAGTGAAGGCTCTGAAAGTGGATACAGCTCATCTGAAGAGGCAGTAGCTCAATATATCATTGATGATCATAACTCTAGTCTTGTTGATACGTCAATGAGATTGAGGCAGCATAGAGGTTCTTTTATGGTAGATGTTGACAATATCAACATTTCACCTCATAATGCGGACTCTGAAACTTCTGTACTTAATATGTTTGCAACAAGATTTCCTTGGTCTGAACTTGGTAATACTATATTAAGAAATAATCGTAGACTGAGTCATTCTGGAGCATTTGGACTTTTTTCAAGTGAAGGAGCGTTTTCAACCAGCCGTTATACTACCAATATCTCATTTTTTAATGCAACTGATAATATTTTGGGAAGTAATGAAGCTCATCAAAGATTTAATAGTGATGAAGTTGAGAGCGATGAGACCACTAACAGCAATAAGCCTTTATTTTTGTCAAAGGCTAATCTGGATCTTCTATTTGAAGATGATAGCGTTTTAACCTTGAAAAGATGGCAGGAGATTCAAAGAATGTTTCCAGTTATAGATTTCTACTCAATAGATTTGACTCATCGACTATCTGAAGGTCTCTCTAGATTAGACTTTTTCTCATTAGTGGAGTCCATTTATCCCACTACTGCAATGGAAAAGATACCTGGTAAGCAAACTATTCAAATTGGAACAAAGAGAAAAGCAGAGCTAAGTTTAGATGCTGATATATCTACTTTTGAAAACAACTGTGTTGTAGATATTGATGGAAATAAAGTTGATGTTAGTGTTTTTGGATTGAATGTTGAAAGCTTTGCACAGGCTTCATCAACTGAAGAGAAAAAGCATTTGTTATTCGAACGCATTGTTAATTGTTTGATAAATCAGGGGGATTATTATTATTCTTCATGTCCACCAGACCTTAAGAAATTGAATGATATAAAAAATACTCCTGTGATAGACTACAATGATGTTTTGTCATTGCCTAATTCTTTTGTTGATGAGATCGAAACCTTACAAAGTATGAAAGAGAATCAGCTGAGTTTGAAAATGAAGGATTTGTTAGAAAAGGGTAGATGCGCAGATAATGCAGAGAAAAAGAAACAACGGAAACCTGTTTTATATGATAGAGCAGCAATCTACTCCTTATCCAAATCATTTTTCATTTATCAACCATATTTGAAAAGAGAGCCCTTCCATGAATTCTTTACCATTTTGTGCAAACATTCAAAGAAAGCTAGAAACGAATTTTTGAATTTGTTGCTGTTGATTATTTCAGAAGGTCTACACAGCAGTACTGCTTTGAGTGAGGTTTATGGATATATCAGTAATAAAATTGATAAACTAATTAATCCAAATTCTTTCACCATCAGACCATATGTTTTGTCTAACGATTGCACTGTTGATAATGTTGGGTCTCAGAGTATTGATTGTTTGCAGCACTTGTCTAAAGAATATGCCCCATGCTTCAAGTTTTTTACTTCTGCTCATCCAGACTTGCTGGTCACGAAGCATAGAAAGTTCTTTGGTGATAACTTCAGTAAGAATTCTTTGAAAATCAATAATGAATCTGGATTTGATTTAAGCTATGATGACTTTTTTATGAATGATTCTGAAAGCCATAACTCTAAGGCTTGCCCAATCAATTACTTGTTTACTGCATTGTGTATTCCTGTTGTACGAAATGAAGTCACTTTAATGGATGCTCTAAGTTTAACTGTAAAGACAATTATTCATAGCAATTGCGTCACTAAAAAATCTGAAAATAAGCAGTTGAAGAAAATGAAAAAAAGTGATCAGTTGGGCTCATTGCTGATGGATAGCACATTCAAAATTTTATTATCTGTTGTTTCCTTTGAAAGCTCGACTACAAGAACTTTAGAAAATATTATCAATTCTCTGCAGGTATTGAAGGAGACATATTATAGCAGTGATGAACACTCTAGCAACATTATGAGAATGATCAGCAAATTATGTAAGAATTGCTCATCAATTTGTTTTAAGAAGCTGGATGTAATGATTAGTTTGATTGATAGCGGTGAGAAGGAAATTATAACGAGTGAAGATCTTAACGATATCGTGACTCCTATGTCAGCAGCAAATTCATCTCAAAGTTGCTTGTTAAAATATATTACAATAATTGATTTCTTGTTTTTCCAAAAAAAGGCAGATTCGAAATCATCTATTGGAAACGAGAATTTGCTCAAAGCTTACGCAGAAATTCCTTTCAGTGAACTTTGGTATAGATTCTCAACATACCTAAACAAATTTGAGGCGATATATGGAAATACATCAAACGTTACTAAAATATTGTTTTTGCTTCCATTATTGGAATCTGTGATGATTGACTGTAAGATTAATTTGCTATTTAGTGACAATAAAATACACTTTTCAAAGATTGGAAAACAATTTATCTTTGAGCATAAAATTTTGTTAAATTCTATGATAAGAACATCACCGAAGTTAATGAACGGTCCATTTTCAATATTATTAACTTTGGATTCTTCTGCGGTAGACTTTGATAATAAGAGATTCTTTTTCAAAACAAAATTAAAGCAAATAAAACGGTTTGATAATACTCCAGTTGACTTCACTGTTAGCAGATCGAGTATCTTTTCAGATTCTTTTGAGGCTTTGTATTCTGATGTTAAGTCAAATTTTAAAACAGGTAAATTGAATGTTACCTTTGTAGGAGAAGAAGGAGTGGATGCCGGTGGATTGACTAGAGAATGGTATCAGTTGATATCTAGACAAATGGTCAGTACTGAATATTCACTGTTTATTCCAGTAAGTGATGAAAACAATGATACTTTCATACCCAATACCAACGCAAACACTGATCAAAAACATCTTTCTTACTATGAATTTTGTGGTATGATTATGGCCAAAGCCATTCATGATTCATGTTTTCTAGATTGTCATTTTATAAGACCTATCTATAAGGCAATTATTGGCAAGAATCCAGGGTTAAAGGACATGGAAAGCATTGACCCAGAATATTACAAGTCCTTGCTATGGATATTAGAAAATGATATAACAGATGTTTTGGATATTACTTTTTCACTTGAGACAGAAAACTCAGGAAAATATGAAAGCCATGACTTGATACCTAATGGATCTGAAATTGCTGTAACAGAAGAAAACAAAAAGGAATATGTTAATAAGGTCATTGACTTTAAGTTAAAATTGTCTTTCAAGACTCAACTAGAACATTTAGTGTCAGGATTTTACTCAATAATTGATAAGGAACTGATTGAAATATTCAATGAAAATGAGTTAGAGCTATTGCTGAATGGATTGCCAGATATAGATGCAGATGACTGGAAAAACAACACTGAATATGTTAACTATACTAGCCAATCTCCAGAAATATCACTCTTTTGGAGATGTGTTAGATCCTTCAATCAAGTTGAAAAGGCCAAGTTGCTACAATTCATCACAGGTACAAGTAAAGTTCCTCTAAATGGTTTCAGAGACTTACAAGGATCCAATGGCTCAAGTAAATTTTCGATTCATAAGGACTTTGGATCTAGCAGTAGATTACCACAAGCACACACATGCTTCAATCAACTAGATCTACCGTCATACAAAACCTATGAGGAGATGAAAAGAGCATTTTTAGTTGCTATTAATGAAGGAAGTGAAGGATTTGGTTTGAAATAAGTACATTAAAGATTAAATATATACAGCATTATGCAGATAACATAAATAAATTACAATAAATAAAAGCGCTTGTTTTATTTTAGAGCTTTTCTATAAAAAATAGACTTCTTGTCGGAATGGCGTAACTTTCTATTGTGAAGAATATCATTAGCCTTTGCCATTTTCAAATAATAATTATTGATTTTCTTTAACTTAAACTTATCTGAATTTTTTACGTGATATTCATTGAAGGATTCATATAATAGCTTCTTTAGCAAGATATTTATTTCAGAAGATGGAGTGGTGATTTTGACACTTTTGTTGTTGTGGATTTTCTTTGATACTAATAGGGTTTTATAGAAAGCCTTTTCTTTAGCATTTATGGGTAAAGGAACACATTTCTTTTGTTTATTGTATAATCCATATGCGCTTTTTGGAGAATATTTAGCCTGATAACCATTTTTACAGTACAAATCAAATGAGTTTGTTTTATTGCTGAACAAAATCCCGTTAGAATTAGAATAGTCATCACAAGTCACTGTTATTTTATTATGATAAGTGATGTAATATAATACCGGAACTAAAAACAAAAGAAACTTTGCCATATAAACTAACGCATTCACTATAAGCATATCTGTATTATTTGGATCTTCATTGTACTCTGAAATGGGCAGCTCAATCATATCCTCAATGTAGCTTGTAAAGAGGTTAGTTTTTTTTGATGGGATAATGGTCTTTGGCTTCTTTCGAACCTTTTCTACTTTTTTATTAGTCATAATGTTAAATGCTTTGTATGTTCAGGTAACTGGTTATGTGCTTTTACTGATTTAAAATGATGATGATATTATTCAATTTTTGATCATATTTGTATCAAACATATGCATATAGAGAATATATAAACTTTTTGCATTTTAAACCTAATTATTTTCAAAAACAAAAAATAAGATAAATTATGATACTCATACCATTAATAAAAAGAGGGTTAAAAAATTGGAATACACCGTTTTGAGCATTATATTAGAAATTTTGAAAAGAGGGAGCGGATATAAGAGATTTGTAATTTATTGCCACAAACGCAAAGCTTCCACAAATATAAACATTTTATGTGGATTATCGGATATATACGTTTGTAAGCATTGTGTTACTTTTTTTTTTTTTGGTAAACCAATTTGGAAATTCCATATATTGGCACCTATTTCTTTACTCAATGAATGTTTCTAAGTACTTTTGAAATGACTAGAATATTATTCAATTATCAATGTAATATAAAGCAATGTAACCATATACTTTTTTTTGTTGCTATCATCTCTACCCGTTTCACCAACAAGAGATCATACACTATGTCTACAAAACTAAACAATTTAGGAAAATCATTAAGATTGTTATTGATAGCACCACCAGGTGGTGGGAAAGGTACTGTCATCAATAAGCTAAGAACCGGTAACACACCCTATCTTAAGAACAAAGCAGAAAACTTTAATGTTATTTCCAGTGGTAACATTTTGAGAAACTACAAAGATTCAGAAGAGTTGAAGAAGTACATTACCTCTGGTTCCTTGGTTCCTGACAACGTTGTCACCACTTTGATTCTAAAGGAAATTGAAAAGTTGGACTTGAGTATTAAGAATGACGAAAACAAAATAACGGTATTTGACGGTTTTCCTAGAACATTGACTCAGTTTTACTTTACAAAGGACAATGTCGCAAAGGATAAATACATTAACATGATTATTGAAATGGCTGTTCCTCATGAACTGATTATTGATAGATGCTGCAGTAGATACATCCACTTAAAATCTGGTAGAACTTACAACCTAAACTATAACCCACCTAAAAATGAAGGCTTAGATGATATTACTGGCGAACCTTTGATCCAAAGAGATGATGATAAGATGGAAACAGTTACCAAGAGACTTGATGATTACAAGGAAAAATTACAAGAAATGAAGGAGTTTATTGAAAATGAGTGTAAAGAGGGTATAATGGAATACCACAAGGTAGATGGTGAAACCAGTGATATCAACTTTTCAAAAATCAATGACATTTTATCTAAGTACTTTGCAAAGTAAGTCATTAACTGTAAATATATAAACTTATTATATCAATAAGGATCTTTCACCTTCTTTTTGTTTATACTCCAACTCTCATTGAATTGAATCTACGGTCATCTTAATCTTGATGCTATTGCAACAATGAAAAACATTGCTGCTGTAACGCATTGTATGTTCTCCTTACTGTAATCAGGGTAGCGACAGATTCTTCTTCAGGGTTTAATCCGACAAATAAAAATTCAGTAAACAAACGTAGGCCGTTTAATAAAAAAAAAAGAAATGAAAACTTCCCGAAGTCAACACATTTCTCTTTTTCTACCTTTATTTTTATATTCAATTATATTTCAACACCTAAACACATAAGACGCTATATGCAATAATTATATTGTAACCAAAAAGAAGACCAGCTTGTAAACATGCCTATTACCATCAAAAAGAATGCTGATGAAGCATTCAGCAATGAATCTCTAAGCAAAGTTAACTCTCACAATCAGCCATCACACTCACCTTCATTGGCACCAACCAAGTCTAATGAAGAACCTTCTCTACAAGGTCTTTCTCAGCAAATGAAGCTCAACACATCGAGCTTTGATTACCATGATGAAAAGTCATTTATTGATGAAAGCTTTAAGAAGCACATGCTTTACAGTCAATCTGTGGATGACAAGGAAGATGAAGTTAGAGATATGGAGTTTAAAACCGCTTTGATGTCTGTTGAAGATGAAGTTGGCTATGAAGTCAACCCTGCTAGTTTGGCCAACAGAAGATTGTCGGACAAAGCTAAAATGGCTCTTCCAGACACCATATCATTGACAATGTTGCATCCAGGAAATGTTAAGACACATTTGGATGGAGACAACAACCACACGACGGAAGCCAGTACAACGAATACTGAAAGTCAACCTAACAAAGCTGATAGATCAAGCTCATACAAAATGGGCTACCAATCTAACTCTTTGTCTGAGTTTACTGATGTCACTCATTTCCAATTGATGGACATATTTCGTAAGATAAAGAAGTGCCAAGATTTGAGAAAAAATTATCAATTTAACTCTGTTCAATTAAATGAGCAAAACCCTAAGAACAGGGATGATTGGGAAATATATCCCGAACCTCCAAAGCCTTCATACGATGCTGCCACCAAAACTGAAATCAAGGTTGAAAACAAGCCTGATTGGGAAACATTCGACATCAATGAAGTTGAGATTCCTGAATTTACAGACAACGACAATGAGTTTGATTACACTTTGAATGCAGATGGTACTTATGTGGTCTTTTACAAAAACCAAAAGGAAAAAAGCGGTAGCAATAAACTTATCAGCGACAAGATTCCTACTTTAAGAGAGTATTACATTGATTTAGAGTTCATTGCCAATCTATCCTCCGATGGTCCAATGAAATCATTTGCCTTCAAAAGACTACAATTTTTGGAAGCCAGATGGGCTATGTACTCATTATTGAATGAGTTCAATGAGATTCAACAAAACAAGACAAATCCGCATAGAGACTTCTACAATTGTAGAAAGGTTGATACGCACGTTCACCATTCTGCTTGTATGAACCAGAAGCATCTTTTGAGATTTATCAAGCATAAATTGAGACACCACGGTGATGAAGAGGTTATTTTCAGAGATGAAAAAGTTCTTACATTGAAGGAGGTATTTGAATCTTTGAAATTGACCTCCTATGATTTATCCATCGATACGTTGGACATGCACGCCCATAAGGATACTTTCCATAGGTTCGATAAGTTCAACTTGAAATATAACCCAGTTGGAGAGTCTAGATTAAGAGAGATCTTCTTGAAAACAGATAATTTCATTAATGGTAGATATCTTGCTGAGCTGACCAAAGAAGTCATGCATGATTTGCAAATTTCAAAGTATCAAAACATGGAGTACAGAGTTAGTATATATGGTAGAAATATTAACGAGTGGGAGAAACTGGCTTCATGGATCATCAATAACAAGCTATTTTCCAACAATATCAGATGGTTGATTCAAGTGCCTAGATTATATGATATCTATAAAAAGTCTGGCCTTGTTGATAACTTCCAAGATATTTTGAACAACATCTTTGTTCCGCTATTTGAGGTTACCAAGAACCCTAAAGTCTCTCCAAACTTACACATCTTTTTGCAAAGAGTTATTGGTTTTGATTCTGTTGATGATGAATCCAAGATTGATAGAAGATTGATGAAAAAGTTCCCGCCTCCTCAAAAATGGAACTATAGTTACAATCCACCATACTCATATTACTTGTATTACTTGTACAGTAACATTTCGTTCTTGAACCATTGGAGAGTATCCAAAAATTTCAATACATTCAACTTGAGACCTCATTGTGGTGAAGCCGGTGATCCTGAGCATTTGATCTCTTCTTACTTGCTGGCTCATTCCATTTCCCATGGTATTTTGCTGAGAAAAATACCATTTGTTCAGTATTTGTTTTACTTGGACCAAATTGGTATTGCCATGTCTCCCTTATCTAATAATGCATTGTTTTTGACTTATGACAAGAATCCATTCCAATCATTCTTCAAGAAGGGGTTGAATGTCTCGTTGTCAACTGATGATCCTTTACAATTCTCATACACTAAGGAACCATTGATTGAGGAGTATTCTGTTGCTGCTCAAATTTACAAACTGTCAAATGTGGATATGTGTGAATTGGCTAAAAACTCTGTCCTTCAATCCGGATTTGAAGATAAAATTAAGAAGCACTGGGTTGGTAAAGATTTCAAAAAGCCAGGTGTTGAAGGAAATGACATTGAAAAATGTAATGTTCCTGATATAAGAGTAAATTATAGATATGAAACTTTAAAGACAGAGCTGGAGCTGGTCAACTTTTTCTCTAAGGAATAATGAATAGTTAATATATGATCTTAGTAATTAAATTCTTAATAATTTTATTTCTATCAGTTATCATTGAATGTTCTTCGTTGGTTTGCTGTACTTTTCCTCAATTTTTTTTGATATATCCAAGTTTAAAGAATCAAATGTGTTCAATGTTGGTAGGAAGAAGTTCCAAAGTTTTATTGTACCAATGGCATCAACTATGTTAGCATGAAAAGAGTTTCTATCAAATATGCGATGACAATCACTTATATCAATGTAAATTAAATCATTTTGATCAGCTGAAATTAATACAGGATTATACACTATAGAGTTTTTCTTATCGTTTTTTTTCAGCCATCTATAGTTCAAGTATTCAAAAGTAGTCTCGTTGCAAAGTATAAACCGAATATGTAACGCCAACAAAGATACCAATGCCAACATGAATCCTGCAGTTAAAACTAGATAAAAAATGCTTATACCAAAAAACCTGTCCACATTCACTAGTCTGTACAAGCTGACGACAAATATTATTATGCAATTCAATGTGTGAGCCAGTGTGTATAGCAAAAAAACTTTATAGTTACTGAAGTTGATAGCAATACCTAACCATTTGCAGTAATGATCAAATTTATATATGCAAACACCCATTTTCTTGAAGTGATATGACCTGTTCACCTTGAATGATAAACATTCTGTACAATACTCCAATTTATACTTACCAAGAGGAGGCCTGTTTTGGTCTTCAACTTTAATATGCGGTTGTATTAAGTATTTCTCTTTAATATGGTTACTATACTGGAGAACAAAAAAGCATGCAAATGCGTACAATGTTAAAATGCACACAACAATGATTATACCTAAGTAAGCGTGTACATGATCACTTAGTGTATAAACTATAAATATTGGGATCAAAACACCAGGAATAATCAAGTTTAAACAGTACGCTAGTACTTTGGATATTCGTAGCCTATTTTGCGCTGTTTTGTATGATTTGGGTAGAAGTCTATTAAGAGAAAAAAATCTGTCAATTTCATTTAGTTTTCTGAGGTTAAGCAACACCATGCCATTGATGACTTGCGTTTGTTGTTATATTATTTTGAGGGGATTTTGCTTGGTATATAATTAACTTCGTTCTATTATTTGTTTTTTTTTGTTATAGATTGTTCTTTTAATTTGTTGGGCGATGAGGGTGTTTGGTTTTTTGGGTTATATTTCTTAAGTCCGATAAAGATCCATTATTTTGAAACAATCAGCCACACCAAAAATGAAAGGAAAAAAAAAAATATATATTCTAAAAAACGCGTCACAATCCTGCAATTCACAAAAACTGCAAAAAAAAAAAAGTTGCATTTCGTTTCATTTTATTTTTTTGGAAAAAAATAACATCACAAGTTAATGATGTATCAATGTATTTGTATCCACTTATTACTTCTTATAAGGAACTCCATAATCCAAAAGAACCTCTCCCCAGAATTCTACTCCGCATGTCTGTAATTCAAGAAGCCACCAATAATGTAGTGAAAAAGGTCAGCAAAAGTAAGCCTGCCAAGCTAAGGCAAAGCACTCTAAATGCATTCTTCAACAAGAACAGTTTACCTTCAAAACCAGTGGAAGCTGTAACAGCGCCTTCATATCTAAACGTTAACACTTTTAGCGCAAAAGGTGAAAACGAAGATGATATCGACCTGAACGAATTGCTAAAACTTGAAAGAGAAAACATTCCAGAGGATTGGTTCAGACTATTGGCCCCGGTATTTTCTCAAGACTTTTTTGCCAATCTAAAAAGATTCATTTCTGAAGAATACAAGCAAAAGACTTGCTTTCCTCCAGTGAACGAAATATATTCTTTTACCCAATACTGCAGTATTGACAATGTCAAGATAACCATCATAGGGCAAGACCCTTACCACAATGATGGACAAGCCCATGGTTTAGCCTTTTCCATAAAGAACGAGAAACTAAAGACTCTGCCTCCGTCATTGAAGAATATATATAAGGCTATCAAACTAAACTATCCAAACATTGAGAATCTTGATGACACTTACGGCAATCTGGGTAAGTGGTGTACACAGGGCGTTCTACTGACGAATCGACTACTAACAGTAACAAAAAATCAACCACTGTCACATAAAGGTAAAGGCTGGGAGACTTTCCAAGATGAGCTGCTGAAAAGGTTAGTTCAATACAAAGTTGAAAAGAAACAAGAATTGTGTTTTATGTTGTGGGGGGACCAAGCTAAAAATACAATTTTGAAGAATAAGGATTTGATGAAGTTATTGAATAGTAACAAAGATATGTTTAAGATAATAGACAATGTGCATCCATCTCCATTAAGTTGCAACAGAAAGCTGATCAATCCTGTAACTAAGCAGAAGGATTACAAACCATGGTTTGATAAAAGAGACTTTGTTGAAGCTAACAAATGGCTATCAAGCAAAAATATGTCTGAAATTGATTGGAGTAATCGTTAAATGACTATACCTTCTGATAACAGCAGCTAATGATTCGGTATATATGTTTTTCTTAGAAGTCAATTTCTATATGGGACTTTTTGTAAAAATTGTCGGTAATAAATGACTCCAATTTTTTTTTGTTTTTTTTCACACAAATCATAGTTTTTGCTAAAAAAAAAAAAAAGAATGTATTGTGTTGTTTTTTTATTTCAACACTAATTTTTATTGATCTAATGAATTCGCTAAAGATATCTTCAAGTTATAGCAGAAGAAACCCCACAAACATATACAAAAAGAGCTGATGAATCTATCGTCTATAATGCATAGCTCTCTTGAGAATACTTCCACAACACCTGTTCCTACCAATGACAATGATGGAAGGCAGCCTTCAGCAGACCATTCCATAAACTCAGATAAAACTATCGATGAACCTCCATTAACAGAAGCTTCAAAACCACAACAAAAGAAACCATCACTTCATACTTTCAAATGGCAGGATAGAACACAACTGTCTAAACATGTGGATTCATTAGTTGGCAACCCTATAGAAAAGGCTCTGTTGAAGGAGATATTTTTTCCAATAAGTGAAGATGATCTGAAGGAGAGACGAAAGAGAAGAACCCCTGTGAAACCTGTAGCTTTAGATGAGAAGCCAAAGCTTACTGTCAAATTTGATCATCAAAAGCAATCTATTGATAACATCACAGGAATTTTGGATGATTTGGATAACATAACCAACGAGAGACTAATCACCACTAAGGAAGCAGAAATCAAAAAGACATCAAACAGTTTGGAAAATGTTACCAAACCTGATTTGAAAGCATTGATACAAAACTATGAGAGACAGCTCAAGTACAAAACAAAACTTAAGGATGTGGAGAACTTGAGCATCAAAGATCAAATCGGTAGTGAATATTTGAGCAGCTTAGAGCTGACGATACTACAAAGAAAGGCTGAGCTCAAGAATCTAATAACAAATACGAATAAATACAAAAATTTGAAGAGTACAAATTCCATCAATAAGATCTTTAAGGATTTTGTTGAGCAACACGGTGACAATGGTGCAAAGTTGATGGCCAAAGACCTGTTGAAATTGAAGGGTGAAGTTGATAGTATGAACAATCAGTTGAAAAGATTATATGAATGTGAAAGCAAGTTTTTTCATAATATGGTCAAGGGTGTAGATTTAGAAGTTTCTAAAGCTTCTTTGGTGAAAGATATATCCAAAGTTTTGTATCCCGGCGCTAGAGCTACTTTGAAAAAAGTCTCTGTAAAAAGAGAGGCACCTGAAGAAGAATTAAGTAGCAAGCCTGTTAAAAAGCAAAAGAAAAAAAAGAGTGATGCTAAAGACTCCAAGCAAAACTTGCTATTGGAAAGGGAAAAGCAAGCTAGAGCGGAATATGAGCAAGAAGTTGCTGAGAACTTCATGGACTCCACTGTGATTAACGTATCCTCTGAAAATCCGCTATTTTACCATTCTTTGACTGACGTACCAGTGGATGATATTGAACTTATCAATTTCCATGATGTGCTTGGTAAAACAGCACATTCATCCAACTCTCGATATTCATCAGCTACAGTCAACGTTGTGGTATCCGCACTTTTCCCAACCAAAACGGAAAAGTACATCATTCATAGCAGTAACAATGTAGGCACAAGGGAAAACTTTAGTATTGATTCATTAATGGTTGTTTATGATTTGATGCAATTGAACAACATCATATACATAAATAGAAAAATTGAACCATTGAATGACTTGCTGTATTCGTTTTACAAGGAGCTGTGCATCAGAAGTAGGAAGGCAAAATTCGATCCCACAAGATTATCTGTTTTTGTTGACATGATCAATCAATACAATGATATATTGCAAACCAGCAAAATCACCACAAAAACCATGCTCAAAAATGCCAATGAGTTGTACATTAACAGGAAATTACCGAAGTACTTCTGCAACTTCATATGCAACTATGTTTATGGAAGAATAGTGATACCTGAGGCCAAAAAGTTGAGTAAATATGTTGGCTTCTCAGATAAAACTTATGGTGAGCTGCTTCCAGACTTTTTATCCATGGTTTTTGACAAATGTCAATTAGGATACAACAGCAACTTTGTTGACTTGGGCTCTGGGATTGGTAATACAAACTACTTTGCCAGTTTGATTAGTAATGTCTCAAATACCTTTGGATGTGAAATCATGGAAAACCCCTCTGATTTGTGTGTAAAATATGGAGATTATTTCAGAAAGATCATGAAACTTTTTGGTATCAACTTACATTCAAAGTTTAACTTTTCCTTGAAAAGGTCCTTTATAGATAACGAAGATGTGGTGAAGAACTTAAAACAATGTGATGTACTGCTGCTAAACAACTTTATTTTTTCGGGAGATATAAACATTGAAGCAACTAAATTGATTAACAACTTACCTGTTGGAGCAAAGGTTATTCATTTGAAGCCCCTTATGACGATGAACAAAGCTGCAGTTAGTAAAGTTACAAAGGCACGAATAGACTACAATGTGAATAGGATGCAGGACACACATGATATAGTGGATGAGAGTTTAATAAACACACGCCATAGAGCTTTGAAAACAGGTGTGGTTTTCAATGAAAAGAAAACTCATTACTTGAATGACAATGAACTGGACGAATTAGATAGCCAGATAAGAGATAGCTTGAGAATAAAAAATGATGATGGGTCATTGAATGAATCATTGAACCAGGAGTCCGATAATTTGGTTGAAGTAACCAGACTACTATTAGATGACAAGATGCTGGTTTCATTGAAATATGCCATGCCATCGGGAGACATGGTTTCTTGGACATCTGACAATGATTGGTACAACTTTTACATAAGTAAAGTTGTAGACATAACTGAGTTAAACTAACATAAAGATCCTTTGAGATAACTATGCAAAAGAGTATTGAAATTTGATGATTAATAAAAAAAAGAAAAAAAACTTTAATTTTAGTTTTATAATTTATCTATATATCTACCTAGAAATGGGTCTTTCAAATATACACATCCTTATTTCAACAGCTTTATAAGATTGAAAAAGAAGAACTATTTCAAAGCTTCCTTTTGAGAACTTAATAAAGTGAAGACTGGAGCTTGTAATCTTTCTCTACCCTTCAAGAAGTCCAATTCCATGACAAATGCAAATTCTAAAACATTACAGTTCAATTTCTTGACTAAGGTGTAAGCGGAAACAGCAGATCCACCAGTAGCAATGATGTCATCAACAATGATGACATTTGAGCCTTCAGGCATGGCATCCAATTGCATTTCAAAGACATCAGAGCCGTATTCCTTGACGTAAGTGGCTTGAACAACTTCGCCAGGTAGCTTTCCGGCCTTTCTAACAGGAATGAACCCACATCCCAAGGCTAAAGCTAAAGAAGGACCAAATAAGAATCCTCTAGCTTCTAACCCAATGATATAGTCAACCTTAACGTTAGCATACTTTTCTTTTATGTGGATCATGAATGCAGTTATAAGTTTGGAGAATAAGGATGGAGAAGCAAAGATAGGTAAGAAGTCCTCAAATAAGATACCCTCGCTAGGGAAGTTAGGGTATTGGTGTAGAGCAGATCTCAATTCAATAGCTAAGGATTCTAAGGATTGTTGCTTGGTGATGGCTTCTATGTTTCTGTTGATTTCAGCAGATAAGTCAATTTTGTCAGCCATGATAGTATGTGTAGTTTTTTTATGTTTTTTACCGTTTTATTAGCTTTTGGGCCAGGTTCTTGAAAAATGGAATTCTTTAAAATGAAAGAGAAAATAAAAATAAAATATCTTATATACTTCTGTATCTTAGTCTCTTGTAAAACGTCAATTAAGCCAGATTCTATAGGGAAAAAGAAGAAGATGAGGTTGAAAATCTCATAATTATAATATTGATATTAATTTTTTAAAAATTCTATATAGTAAAGTAAATTAGAAAAAAAAAAAGAAACAAGATTGGTAATATGCAGGTTTCACTTTTATGTTTTTTTTTAAGGATTTGAAATAATCGCCAACGGCTTTTACTTTTTATTTTCTTCAACGGGTAAAACACACTTTTTACAAAGAAATGTATCTGTCTCTTTTCCATGAATGGGATACCTTAACTCATGATTTCCTATTTGGGCAATAGATAGCTAAAGATGTTACCTAAAAAGGAAATAAGCCTACTTACTCATCCGAACGTTTATTATAAGATAGCCAACGCAGAGTATGCTTCTTTTAAGGGATTTTTTTTATTTTTTAAAGTTTCTTTCGGACATAAGACCACTGATGTGCACCAGTGCCACTTCAAACTTATCAATTGAAAAAAAAAACAACAACAAAATCTTTAATTGTAGACACGTCACTCCAGTGATTTTTTTATAAACATAACTAAAAACAAAACACCATACAATGTCAACTTCATTTTTCGATCTACATCTTTTGTTCAAGAACTCTCAACCTATCAACATTCAACCAAAGTTTGGACCATTGGATCAAAACAATAGCACACATGTTTTGTTGTTTTTCATATTTAATTTGATCTTGATATCTATATTAGTTCAACAATATATCTCATACAAAAATACAAAGAGCAATATAGTTAACATAGCTAAATTCTCCATACTGGGGTTTTTCACTTCTTTGTCATTGGCCTTGAATATTATTTTCATTAGTAATCTATTCAATGCATACTTATAAAAATAGAAAAAAAAAGGATTTCTTTATATACAGAACATTTTTACTCTAATCAGATGATAATACAATCTCTTCTAATTTACTTTCATCATTAACCAGGATCAAAACATCACTTTGATTTGTCAAATCTATCACATCTGCCTCAGCCTCTGTGTTTTTGTCGTCATCATTTGAATCGAGATTAAAGTGTATATGAACAGTTTTATTACGGTTTTGTTTCCCTTTTAGCTTAACAGGTGATTTTGGCATGTCCAAAAGTGAATGATTTCTTATGACTCTTTGGGGTGATTCATAAACATCAATCTTTCTTTTCTTTTTAGGCGATGACTTTTCAAGCTCGCTCTCTAAATAATTCATCATATCCCAATACTCAACCAAGTCCCAAAGTTCATCCCAAACTCTATCTTTTGTTAAGTTTATGGAGTATGGATACTCTCTTTTAAGCAGGGATGCAGCGCTTTCCCTCTTTGTATTTTCAAGGATCACGTTGTCTGCTCCATCCCCTCGTCTTGATCATGTTTGTGTTGCTTTCATCAATGAAGAATACATCTCTGAACCTTCCAATGGTGGCAGCAGTGTTCTTCCTCTGGAATGCTCCGGTTGCAATCTTAGATCTTTTTCTATTAGATCAGGAATAAAAAAATTCTTGTATCTTATTTGATATCCAGCAGGTACTTTATCCTCCGCTGCATACTCTTTAACAATTTTGAAGAGCTTGGACCATTCTTCAGGAGACTTTTCAGTAATTTGCCTTTTCATTTCACGTATCACTCCTAAAGAAAGCAATACATCTTTAGTGAATATTTGCAAGAAAAAGGTCATATCCTCCCTGTTTCTGTACATAGTGGATTCATTTATCGTACCATCAAATTTGATATCAACAGCTTGAACATCAACAGCCAGAGGGAAGATGTACTTGATTGCCTCATTAGCTTCAGGAAACTTGTTTGATCTAATGATGTTTTTACTGACCCTTAGTAATGCCGCATGAGATTGTGCCTCTTCCTTATTGGCTCTATCAAATGAGACTTTGTTGTTGGCATAATCACTAAAGAATCCCTTCAATTCTCTAACCCACTGTCTATACTCAACATCAAAATTGTCATTGGGGTTAAGTTTTTCTAATTTTCTCGCAATTTCAACAAATCTGTTTATTTTCAAAAGCTTGCACATTGTTTTGAATCCAACATCACCAATACCATAATGAAAGTCACCGCCCTGAATAAAGACCCAAACTAAGAAAATAGATGGTATTTCATTTTTGTTCGTATTTGGAGAAACACACTCATAGCTGAATTTTCGATCTGCGTATCTTCCCCCGGTTTTGAGGGTTTGGTACATACGCATGATACTCTTGGCACCCAGAAACAGATTATCTGCATCTTCACTGCAAACCACATCTACAATCCCATATCTGTTCAGATGAGAACACGCAACCTCTCCATCCGAGCAGTTGAAAAGATACTTGATATTGAGAATGTCCAAAATCTTCAAAGTGTAATCAATCCCAGGAACTTTCTTTTTCTCCTCATAGCTCTTTTGACATCCATACGTGAAAAGTTTCTGGCCACATTCACGCCGGTGTTGTTCAGAAATCATTCTTTCCACAGTGGGATCCATCTGCCTGCTTCCTTTCTTCTGTGGACTATCCGTGTTTCGCTTTTTTGGTGGAATGAACTTCCCATCAAACACAACAATGATGTCTTTGCATGCCATTTTCAAGTTGAAGATCTGATTGAATATCAGATTTTGGTACTCAACTGTACACTCAGGATGAGCCTTTGATGCCTTGAAAAATGTGGTTGTTATATCAATTGCCAACGTCTTCTCATGTAGCTTATCAATGGCAGCTTCACCACAGTTCTCAAATAGCTGAAACAAATTGATCACACCCATTTTTAATTCACAATATTTCAAAGAAAATGCGGATGTACGGAACGTGTATGTATACTTTAATTTTCTGTTTTCTTATTTGTAATTACATCGCTGTGGAACAAATTGGACTATTATTTTTTCTCTTTTCCTCTTTTTTTTTTTGTCGAAAAGGCGAACACAGATCAATTAAGGTCACGTAATTATATTACTCTATCGGTAAGTTTTGTCCTTACTGAAATGCTCTAAAGCATCATTGCAATTTAGATTATAAATAAAGTATGTGGTTACATAAATAATTTAAAATTTAAGCTAAGTATATACAAAAAACAAAATGTCAGTTTACAATTACATTCCAAACTTTAACCACGACAAATCATCCTTTTCGGCATTACCATTGTCATGCATATCCACATCATCTGTGTTCCCATTGCCCCCTGATCTGATTGCATTTGGATTCAATGTACTAGTACTGCTGTTTTGCGCACTGTCGCCGTAAAAGCTGTTGTACATCGAACTCACCTCATGAGGATTGATTTTGGTCCCATGGGTCATGCTTTTGTTTTTCAATCCCTGTGACAACAGCGACACCTTGACTGGATTGTTGGATGCTCTTTGAGTCGGCATTGTGTGTTGTGATATTGTGTTTCCATTCATTGATATTATGTTATTATTGGATATTGTTGTTGATGGCATCTGTGATATGAAGTTGTTGTTGTACAAGGCTCCATTCCCCCCACTCGTGCTGTTTCCATTGATGTTGTTTGCGGATATCGTTTGTGATAATCGGTGCAAGCCACTCCCACTGACCAATGGAGTGTTCATCTCAGATGGAGTTGACACCACGGAATATGACGTGTCTATGGTTCCAGGCATGCTCGTGAACGGCGACAAGGAAGCCATGGAACCCTGTGTGAATCTTGGTGAGTTATCAATAAAAGAGCCAGTTGACATGAAGGTGGCACCATTTGTTCCAGACATTGATGATTGATTGTAGTTTGGATGAGATGTGGACATCAGAATATTGGTTCCATTTGGCAAGCTGTTGCTTGGTGTTACATTACTATTTTGCTGGTATTTTTTCTTTGGCAAAATAGGTATGCTCATCTTGTTGGAGGCATTTGCTGATCCAACTGAAGATGAAAATGAAGACTCTCTCGATCTGCTAGCCTTTCCAAACCCAATGTTACTTCCAGGTACTGAATTAGAAATGAACCCGTTGTTATATGAGCTAGATATACTGTTTTTCAGGCCATTTTTCGCCTTCAGGGTAGTCAAAGATGATGAGGATGATTCTCTTCTGCCAAGCAATGGCTTATTGTTGATGTTGATGCTGTTGCTAACCGAGTTGTTGCTACCTAAGTGTGGGTTGCCACTGTTATTTTTACCTTTCTCCTTTTTACTTCCTGAACCTATGCCTGTAAATTCAGAGTTTGAGTTTATAGAAATAACAGAAGCATTTCTGCTTTTAGATACTTTAGACCCATCATTCAAGTCATTCTTGTTGTCTTTCTTTTTGGCATTTCTCTTTTTGATCACATCACTTTTCAAAGATAGCGGTCTCATTGTACCATGTAACTTGTGGAACAGCCCACAGGCATTACATAAAGTGTTTCCATTTGAATCTCTTCTCCACAGTGGTGTTTTTAGGGTTTTACAGTTGTAACACTGTTGAGCAGGCTTTGAGTCCTTACCTTCAACACCGCTACCTTTGATGTTTTGAGCCAAAAATGAATGCTTTTGTGTTTTAACACCATTGCTAGCTGTTGAACTTCTTCGGATTGTTGTGTTGCTAGTTGAAGAAGCATTTGTCTTTGTCTTTTTCAATTCAGCCAATGTGGGCTTGCCAAATCCACCAACTGATGTTGAAAAGTTCCCATTGCTGGCTAGGTTTTGCTGGGAATGCAACATTTGTGAGTGTGTACTGTTTGGAGCAGATATTGTTGTCGAGCCTAGAGAGCTAGGAGCCGATGACAAAAACTCTTCAACATTGAATGTCCAGAAATTTGCAATCTCACCGTTTTGAACATTACCAGGAATGTTCATAGGGTTTGCATTATCAAAAATATTCTCTTCATTTGAATCCTGTTTGGAAAATAAATCAAGACCATCTGGTAATATTTCCAGCATATCATCAAAGCCTCTATCTTGAATACTATTTTCATTGTGGTTATCAAAGCCAGGAAGCAGTTCATTTCTGAAGCTAGTGCTTTGAATGGCCACAGGAACATTTTTGCTAGTGTTTTGCATGTTTTGAAAATCAGAATTTAACATATTAGAGTCCAGCTCTGTTTTTTCCTGATTTTGGATATAAATTTGTTCATCCTTTTTGTTATATTTTCCAGAAATTTGTCTGGGTTCTTGAACATTATCATCATCTTTTGAATTAGACTTTGTTTCATTGGTTGCTGGCAAATTGCCGATAGGAAAATCTTGCAAATCGAAGAACTTTTGGAAATCCCCAAGTTGATTTGTATTTTCCATATTGTTCGTGAACAGATCTAGATTCTTGTCGTTTTTCACTTCATTGTTTGAACTTAAAAATAATGACAAATCCTGATCATGTATGCTATAATCATTAGGGTTGTCCATGACTATTGTATGAGATATTATTAGATATTAGTGTTTAACCAAGATGAAGTTCTTCTTGATTTCAATATGATGGGTCTGTTGGTTTGTTTATGTTTTGGGTTTTAAGCAGTGTATTTACTACGAATGATAAATCCTCAAAGAGATAAAGATTTACTGTACAGAACAAAAAAAAACGGAACAATTAGCTTATATCTTTGTCCAAGGTGACTGCGATTATTAAATTTTATTTTTATTTTTTTTGGGGAAAAAAATTTTTTTTCTCTCTTTGGGAAAGAACCATATTACCCGCAGATTGATCGATCAATATTCAAATGAAAAGAGAATGCCGATTATTGTATATCCAAAAAGGACCTTTCTTTTAAAATCCCATAACGATATTCCTAAATCAATGACGTTCAATTAGACATTTTGGAAAGTTATTTAAAAAAAAAAAGTTAACAAATATGTTGATGTTTTATAGAGTTGAATCATTATTTTGTTTTGTTTTTTCCCTTGTATGTTACTAATATATAAATTTGAAATATACATAGCAAATATAATTGATCGTATAACAACTGATTAGTATTGGTCTCTTTTGCTAAGTCATGGTAAACTTATTAGAATATAGTTGAATATCAGCTAACTTTGGTACCATTACCCGCAACAGAAAAAACAAATCAAATTTACTTACCAAATAAGCATTATTATAGTATGTCAGTCACACGTTTTCATAATTCATTTACTTTTTTTAATCTATATTTCAAGTTTTGTTTTTCTTTTTTTGCAGACATTTACCAGCATAGTTTATATTTGTTACAAATAACATAAAACTACGTTAATTTTGAATTTTGTAATTTTTTACGATTCATGTTGATAATTCATTTTAAACTCTATTATCTTTAATCCGGTAAAGTGTATTTTTCATCTTGGTTAACTATCATTATAGTAGCCTATTGTGATAAATGTTATAAACTGATAATGCAATTAGTATCTGTAGTGGTCAGCCTTGAATGGACCGTTCTTGGCAATACCTAAGTATTCACTTTGAACTGGGGTCAAAGTGGTCAACTTGACACCTAACTTGTCCAAGTGGAACTTGGCAACAGCTTCATCCAAGACCTTTGGTAGAACATGGACACCAACAGCAAATGGACCGGTCTTTTCGAATTCAACAAATTGAGTTCTGAATTCCTTGTCATCAGCCTTAAACAAAGCAATTTGAGCTAAGACTTGGTTGGAGAAGGAACAGGACATGACGAAGGAGGAGTGACCAGTAGCACAACCCAAGTTGACTAATCTACCATCAGCCAATAAGATAACGTGTCTGCCGTTGCTCAATAGATATCTGTCAACTTGAGGCTTGATGTTGACACATTCCTTGGCATTGGCCTTTAACCAGGCAACGTCGATTTCGACATCAAAGTGACCAATGTTGGAAACGATGGCATCTTCTGGCATTTGCAAGAAGTGTTCACCAGTGATGATGTCTCTACAACCAGTGGTGGTGACAAAGACTTGACCAACAGAGGCAGCTTCCTCCATTGGTAAGACTTGGTAACCTTCCATGGCAGCTTGCAAAGCGTTGATAGGATCTATTTCAGTGACAATGACTCTGGCACCCATACCTCTCAAGGCATCAGCACAACCCTTACCAACATCACCGAAACCAGCAACAACGGAAACCTTACCGGCCAACATGACATCGGTGGCTCTCTTGATACCGTCAACCAAGGATTCTCTACAACCATACAAGTTGTCGAACTTGGACTTGGTGACGGAGTCGTTGACGTTGATGGCAGGAACCTTTAATTTACCATCCTTCATCATCTTGTATAAGTGGTGAACACCGGTGGTGGTTTCTTCAGACAAACCGAAACAACCTTCCAACATTTCAGGGTACTTGTCGTGGACATAGGTGGTCAAGTCACCACCGTCATCCAAGATCAAGTTCAACTTACCATTGTCCTTGAAGGCGTGTAATTGTTGCTCCAAACACCATTCGTATTCTTCTTCGGTTTCACCCTTCCAGGCAAAGACAGGAACACCGGAGGCAGCAATGGCAGCAGCAGCGTGGTCTTGGGTGGAGTAGATGTTACAGGAGGTCCAGGTAACTTCAGCACCTAAAGCGGTTAAGGTTTCAATCAAAACAGCAGTTTGGATGGTCATGTGCAAACAACCAGCAATCTTGGCACCCTTCAATGGTTGGGTTGGACCGTAGGCCTTTCTGATGGCCATCAAACCTGGCATTTCATGTTCAGCTAATTCGATTTCTTTTCTACCGAAAGCGGCTAAGGAGATATCAGCAACCTTGTAAGTTTGAGCTGGAGTAGACATATTTTGTATTGTATTAATGATAGTAATAAGACTGGTTTTATTTCTTCATCTTTTTTATTAACTGAAAGAGCATATTGCCTGAATAGAAGTAGCATCCAGATGAAGAATGAGTAATCTTCAATCAAAAAACTAAGAGAATATTTTTTTACCACTTTCTTTTTCTTTTTTATAAACTTGCTAATCGAATTCACTTCTCCTCGTTAAAAAAAAAAAATTTTTTTTAAGAGATTTGGGTGGTGTTCCCAAAACGGGAAAGAGGGCGCAAGTTTCTTTTTCATTTTTTTTTCATATGGGAGAATGCTCTGCCGTGGGTGATTTTCAGTGTGGAGGTTGAATGCTTTATAAACGAGATGCACACACTGATATCATTAACACCGATTATTACATGGTAATACACCACACCACACGTATTACTCAAATAACCACAATATTGCTCCCTTTTTTCTTTCTTAAAAGCAAAGTGTTGGTACTGTCTTAATACACACAACCAAGGGTTAACACATTTGAGCAATCAAACTTACAGAATACTGATCTCATATCATTGAAAAGCAGAATAATCTCACTGGAAAGAATCACTTCCTTGTATGAAAACAATGGGGAGTACAAACACCTGTTGTCTCTATACCGAACGTACATCTCTCTCAGCTATGGTTCTGAAAGACTCGTTTCCGCATTTGACAAGAAACTAAGGAAAATCAGCAGATCCTTCAATTCTAAACTTTCTGTACACGAATCCCCTATCATCACCATAGGCACCATTCTTCGGATTCTGTCTGTGGATGAGCATCTTGAAAGTATTATGAATCAGTACGACCACGGAGATATCCAAATCATTTCATTGGGCTCAGGTTCTGATTTAAGATTCCAACTTGATCGGTATAAAAAGATACATTCCATTGTAGAAATTGATTTCAGGGATGCTTTGCTTCTGAAGCAGAACTCCCTGCAGAGGCCTGCACCTAATGTTAAGTTCATAGGCATGGATCTATCCAACACAAGGGACTGCATCGATGCACTGAAGAAAAACATTGATCCCTCTAAGCATGTTGTTATTTCAATGGAGTGTTTGTTGTGTTATTTGCCCATATCGGCCTCTTCAGAGTATTTTTCCTTTTTCAAGGATCACATTCCTATGAATAAGCTACATTACCTGGTGTACGATCCGATTACAACCTCTGAAAGCGATCCCTTTAGTGATGTCATGTTTGATAACTTGAAAAAACATAACTGTTTGAACTTATTTGCATTGAAGGAATTCAAATCTATTGATGATTACGTAAGTAGATTTGGTATTGGTGATAAGATAAAACATAAAAACTTGTGGCAATATTTAAAGGAGAGACCTGATATGAATGAGCTTTGCAAACTTTGTCAAATAGACGAGTTCGAAGAGTTAGAGATTTTACTTTCACATTATTTAATTGCTTACAGTTGAATTACTTCTTTTATATACCAGGATGGGGGGGTTATTTAGTGTTTTCCTTTCTTCTAAAAGCTTACTTCATTAAGAATTTCAGTCTATTTTTCTTAACATTTTTTCTGTCATTAACAACTCT
Source organism: Hanseniaspora lachancei (assembly GCA_030567275.1). Classification (NCBI taxonomy): domain Eukaryota; kingdom Fungi; phylum Ascomycota; class Saccharomycetes; order Saccharomycodales; family Saccharomycodaceae; genus Hanseniaspora; species Hanseniaspora lachancei. Next base: position 192,001 of record JAJLRX010000220.1, on the reverse strand, counting down.
TCTAAGATGATTAACATTTAGAGGCATTATATTTTCTGGAGTTTTGTCCATATCCGTGGGTTTTTTGATAAAATGTATCAGTTTGTTGTAGCTACTCATGTGTGTGTTCAAATCCTTAACAAAACCTGCTTTCTCATCATCTTGAGGATCCAAGCTCTTTATTGTTTCATTCAGCTGCTTAACCTTCTTGACTGTATCCAGTATTTCCTTCATTTTGGCAAATCTCTCCTGTTGTATTTCCATATACTTCGACTTGACATCCCTATCTCTTTGCAACTTGGCCATTTCAACAACCTTCAGAAGCTCCAACTTCATCATACCTGCTATGATCGACAGTGTTGTTTGGTTGTTGTTGGCCAATCCCACATGTTCAGGTCTATGATTCAGTACCATTTTCTTCACAAGAGATCTAGGTAACTTTGTTGCCTTGAATAAATCATACTTTTGTATCTGTTCCTTGGTCAACACATTTCCAATGATGGTGTATCGGTCTTGTGAGTAGTTCTTTAGTGCATGCTTGGCAAGATTGTATTCCTTGTTGAGCATATAAGCCTCTTCAGTGTTGATCACTGGTGGAATTCTCTCAATTGTATCATCTTGCTTGTCCTTGACAACAGACAAAACAGTTTCGTTATATTCATTCATTGCCTGTATTAGCTCATGGTTTTGAAGCACTGAGTCTTCATCCATTTCAAATAAATGATTCCTTAGAAATGTTTTGTACTTGGAAATGTCTTCCTTTATCATGTTGTGTAGTATGTCTCTAGTGTACTCAATGAATGTTTCGTTGACATACAACAAAGCATCATCGTTCAATGCCACTAAGGATTGTTTCATTGAAATTATAGCTTTGTGGTTTATATTGTAAGCAAATTGTTTATATGGTTGAGGATAATAAATGTTATTGTATTTATATATATATTATTCCTCTTTATTGAGAGTGTATGAACATATTGATTTTCATAATCATACATTAATTTGGTTGAAGTGGTTTATTTATTTATTTTTTGTAAGACTTCTTATCTCCGAACAATTTTATACACATATTCTACACTTTTCAACACAGATTATGTATTTGAAGATCATACAAACAAATTTAATATGGATTTTCCAATTAAAGTTTAACTAGTATTTGCTTAACTCTTTTTTAACATTTTTGTGGTTACAAGAAAAAAAAACAACAAACAATCACATGTATAGCTTTCTTAGTACAGAATCAATACGAAAATAATAAAAAAAAGGCGGTTAAAATTATATCAAAAGATTCAATAAAGGAAAAAATCTAAACTTCTAATTTTAAGATCACAGTAGTATCACCATACAACAACAAAAAATAAATACATAAAAAACACACAGACACCCTTTCTATAATATCATATAATATTATAAAGTATAACTATAACCATCATACCCATCTATATTAGCATTCATTTCTCTATTATTTTAATAATCATTAATGTCAGATACAACTAATGGTGAAGATCATTCACAACTACATCAGTTCTTAACAAGCTATTTCCAAATCGATTCAATCAACAAAATCAACTACCATCAATACATAGGCTCAGAAGGAAATGAACAGTGGTGCTTTTGCTCTGATCTTTACATGAGGTCCAGAGAGAGCAAGACATTGGTGTCCTTGTTTGGTAAGGAACTTTGGTGCTTTTCATTGAATGATGATCCTGTGCCTGTTCCTTTTGAGAGAAAGTCTCCAAACTCTGCAAAAAATAGCATCAGTGGTATTAAATCTCCTCTCATGGATGATGACATGGATAATTTGAATCATATGTCCAATGATAACAACAAATTCTCCATCTCTGCTGACGCAAATTCAGACTACCTCCAGAATATTGATTTAGATGTTATTGATCCAGGCTTGATCCAAGAAAGACTGCCAGACAAAACTGGGCAATTTAATGCAAACTTTGCAAAGCCAAATCTACCCACTTCATATGCCATTTTCTTAAAAGCAGTAAGAAGATTGATATACTTGAACTTATCTGCTGATTCATTCAATAAGTTTGTACCCTTTGGTAATTCATGCTTGATCCAAAACAATGACTTGAATCAACATTATAAAAACAGCTTTATAACAAATGCTGCAGATTCCACTGACTTTTACAGAGTGTTGAACATATCCCCTCATCTTTTTGAGAACGGTTGTCTCTCAGTATCCATAAACTACAAAAATTTAGCTTTAACCTCGTTCAAGAAGTTAATTCAAAGCACAAATAGTGCTGAATCTGGTCTTTCAAAGTGTGACATGAAACAATATGCTGTTTATTTAGCTCCTAGTGGTGTAAGAGGCTTTTTAAGCTTTTCCTCAGATGAGCTAAATTCATGCATATCTAAAAGCCCACCGAAAAATGCAACCAAAATTCTCAAAATTCTTAAAATTTCTCACGGAATAGACCTGTTACAAGACCAAATAACATGGATCAAGGTTTTCCCAAGTATTCTCCATTTAAGTGGGCAAACTCCATCCATTTACAATTACTTAAAGGACTCTGAACATGATGTTAATGATCCCGAGTCAAAGAAAAACTTGATTCTTTGGCCTTCGGAGTTGTTGTTTTTACAGAAGTATAGTGAGAATACTTGGGGTATTGATGCGCCACAGAAAGACATGGACACAACTTTGGAAAGTGCCTTGCAAAAAACTGAGGAAATAAATGAACTAAATTTAAAGCTAAAGCTCAAGTACGGGGATTCAAATGATGTATTGAATGATGAGCCAATTTACATGGATAACAACGGAATTCCGACGAATCTGCCCCTGATTCAACATAGCAGTCCATTCCTAATGCTTCAACAGGGTTCCCCGGACAAAATGATGCCTACTTCCTCTGGAATTCACAATGACATTAACAACACCATAAGCAACAAGTGCATGCTATCAGTTGGCAACACGAACCACATGAATGGTTCGGATGGTGTATCAGTGAACATTCCAAGCTCACAGTGCTTGATCAAGCCAAGCAGTTACAACAACAGAGCTTCCAATACCACATCGCCTTTTTTTAAAATCAAAAGCAACGATACCAGTCCACAGTTTGGTGGCCTGGAAAAGGATTTCTTTGAGAACAGTAACATTGAAAATGAGGATGTCAAGGAATCTCCAGATTTGGGTGAAGAGGATGCTTTAAATGATGAAATGAAGGATCTGTTCGGAGATGACGATGATGATGACAGTGTGAAGGAGGAGTCTGAAGAGAAATCAGTAGGAAAGAAAAGGCCATTTAAGCTGATTGATGACAGTTACGACACTCCAAAATCATCAGGGTATTCCTATTCCGATCCAGGTGCACCATTTGCAAACTCAATAACACCAGCTTTCCAGGAAAATTCGCAAAACCCATCCATCAATGGCAACAACATTCATTCGATGAGTGAAAACACAAGTACTTCAAAGGATAGACGATCAAGTGTGTATTCCCATATAAATTTTAACCCATTAATTAGCAACGTGGATAGCAAGTACAAAACAGGAGGTAAATTTGCCATGGGCTTCCAAAAATCAAACGTTCCTGATGATGTCTTTAACGAGAACATAGATGAACCACACGGAAATGACAGTTTGATCAAGCAGGAAAATTGCAACAACGCAAGTACCAAGGATAACATTAACTTGCAAGAGATTATGTACCAGGCATCCAGAGGCATAACCTCCACTGGGTTCAACTACGAGCCGGGCATGTATGAAAATGAGGCTTCTTCAGATGAGGACGATAACGGGATGATCAGCATCAAGGACATAACAAACACGAACATAGCTGTGCCTTTGACATCTATAACACATGCCTCCAACAAAAACAACTTGAGCGTCAACAACATGGACAATTATCCATCTTTGCCTTATTCCAACATCTTCAGTACTAATAACATGAACACAATCAAGGAATCATCATTTTTTCCGTTATCAGTGCTGAATGAAATCAATCCCGCAATAACACACCCATCCGGTAACAAGTCTGTCAACAGGGGACATTCTGTGAGCACCTCCCAGCTTGTTGCCAATGTATCCAAGAATCCTCCGTACAAAAACGACAGGGAGAACCAGCTGTTGATGGGAAATGAGTTTTACAAGAGCCAAAGCCCGGCTTCCTTTGTCTCCCCCGGATTCATCAGCTCTGGCAATCAGATAGACAACTTGATGCTGGTTGCGGGGTCCAACAAGCCATCGTCCCCGGAGAACATACTGGGCACATCCAAGGTTAAGGAGAACTTTGCAGCTGCCAATTCCGCAGTTACTGAGACAATTGAGAAGAAGGTGGTGGTTGACGATGAGGTGAAAGCGATTAATGTCCTTCCGTTTGTTTTGAGACACATGCCGATATTTTCCATACCGTTCCAGTTCTTCAAGAGTTTTGAAATCAACCATGTCACCATGAACGTTGACAAGGAACTCTTCTTGCATGCCTATGAAAGGGAGGTCATTTTCAATAACTTTATATCGGAGTTCATTGAAAAGAGGGACATCCTATTTGGGTCAGACAACATTTTTTATAATGAAATTGAAGAAGTCAAGGACATTTTCTTAAGAATGTTTCCAAAGTTCAAACGATTGAGTCTGGGCACAGATATGTTAAGTGCGGATAAGCCGATTGAGGAGGTTTTCAAAGAAAATCATCTGAGTACCAACGATAAGCTTGTTGTTATGAATGATTTCGATAACAATGAGGTTGGCATAACTGCGAAGGACCTGAAAAAGTGGTACCACTTTGATTTGAAACCTTTAGGAAAACATGACAAGGTCATGGATTTGAATTGTTGCTTTATCACAGACACCGCATTCAAATGCTCTTCCGAGTTCATGAACAATTTTTCATTGAATTACAACAAGCGAAAGTTTGGGAATGTTAAGTTTATCACTGAATTGATGGAAAATGGTGTCTTACCAGTTGACCAGTATGACTTCAAGCATGTTAAATACTGCAGCGTTAAAATCTTGAAGGACTTTGTTGGTATAACGAAATGCACAGATTTGATAGTCTTTTTACCATTGGATGTTAGACAGGAGAACATGAAGGCAGACAGTATGAAGAAGTTTGCGTTTTATGTTAACTTGAAGAAAATTCTACTAAGTCAAATTCCTCCAACACTCTTGAAAGTCAATCTGCACTTTATTCCAAACAGTAAGTTGGACTTTACCACTTTACTGGAAATGAACAAAATATGCTTGAGTGTCTTCAACAAGATAAGCATATCTGATGCAACAAACAAAATAGGAACAAGATTTTTGAGTAAGCTGGATAAAAGTTATGAAAATACAAGAACCTTGAAGGATGATATTTTGATGAACAACTACAACGTGCCTATTGTAACTGCTGGAAATGTTCCATACTTCAACGTTTGCAAAAACAACAACTTTGACAACTACATAATTGTGTGCTACTCCAGAAGCATAGATAAAAACTACCTAACAGCATCTTGGGTATTGCCAGATGGGACCAATTTTCACTTTAAGACATGGAGGCTTGGTGATTCAACAAAGTTTGAAAAGGTCTGTGATGAAATCTGGCGCCGGACCATGGCTATCATAACCACTCAGTTTGGAATACACAAGGTTGGTGGATATAAGCTTGGTGACAGCAACTGTATTGTACTAACAAGACTGAATTCAATATTGCCTGATGATGAGTTGGTTCATTGGAGAAGGCTTTCATCGAAAAACAAAAACGTTTCATTGGCTGTTGTTTGTGCTGACTTCAACATTAATCACAGCAAACAGAGCACAAATGAGGATGTGCACTTCATATACCTCAAGAATTCATTGCCCCTATCAAACTCTCAGCATAGATGTTCCATAAAGACAGGGGCCATAATCAATGTCAATGCAGCCTTGGAAGAGAAAAACGTCAACTTCTGTGATTATTTGGAAATCAATTTGTTGAATTGCCCACATTCATCAGCATCAGTTCTCTTGGATAGAGTCATGTGGAACATGTACAGCTTATCATTGTTGAATACGAATTTTGGCATAACAGAGCAAACTGTTGTTCCCTTTAATATTTTAATCATTGAAAGGGTCCTAAAAAATGTCGTTCACATGGATCTATAAATAAGTAGAAGAGATGTATATAAAAATATAAATTTAAGCCTTTTTTTTTTTTTTTTGCTTCAATGAAATCCTTAGTTCAAGACATATATACTTTACTTGAGTGTGTGTTTCTTTACATGGGATACAAAATATACTCTCAAATCATGGATTACTTTGCAATCAGCCATATAGTGATTGCTTTTGAAATTGACGATCTTTTCCAGGACATAAAAGTCAAACAGTGTGTCTATGTTTGATGGAGAGTTTCTCACTAGCTCGTATGTATCAGCAAAGTACTTTGCTATCAAAGAGGCCATGAACTGTTCATGGAAGTCGTATTTGGGTAGGTTTTTCATATATCTCAAGAACTGGAAGCATATGACAAAGCAGATGCCAGCCCAGTCCATGACCATATCATGCCAGTACGTCAAATGACTCTCTGCATCAAATTCTATTTCCTTGAGAAATCCTATGACATCATTGACAAATAAAAAGACAGTTTTTGCTATGGATTTCAGAATATCCTTTGTGCATTCGCCTTTGTAGTCTGGGTAAAAGAAATGCATCAAAAAAACAGGATCCTTGTGTGCCCTGACACTGCAAAACTTCATAAATAAAGTGAAGGCCGCATAGATGCACTCTCTATGAACTTGGATGCCGAACTCCACAAAGTCCTCTTCAAGATACAGGAGGTAGTTGAACATCCTGGTAAAGATGTGGTTGTTATGGCATTTAATGATGGATCTTTTCGGCAGCTCGTGATTGTAGAAGTTCAGGTAAAACAGTAGCTCACCTTGCAAATAAAGAGAGTAGTTGTCCAGATGATTGGTAACCAGAAAATCAATCTGATCATTGTTGATGCTAGAAGACTCCTGTAGGAGGAAATACTTCAGGAATTGGTCTGTGCAGTTTTTCTCATCAGCCTTGATAACATTGTACTGACTCTTTCTCTGCTTTAGTATTTTGCTCCTATCAGACTCTACAGAGTTGAGTCTATTGTGTTTGGTTCTCTTTTGGTTGGAATGAGATGAGGAGAGTGTATGCTTGATACTTAGCTCGATCCTCAAATCAGTTTTTTCCATGTGTGATTCATTTGTGGCATATTTTGCTTTGAAATTTGATATGTTCATAACACACATGTCTAAAAATTTATTTATATCTTCAGAGTTTTCGAGCTTTTGTTCATAGTACCTCTTTAAATATAAGTTCAACAATTGAGATACTTCTTGTTTATAAATTGCAGTGGTCTTTTCCAATAGGTATGTGAAAAGAAAGCTCATGACATTGAAACTTGGGAAAAAATCATCATCGATGATGTTTTCTAACGTGTTTATGGTTTGGCTAACAGAAAACTTCAACGAGTGTACGATATCATCACCTTGCGTTCTGTCAGCAATGGTTCTTTCCAATAACTGGTTGATATGTAGCTTGGAGCTTTTTTGCATTACTAAAGAATAAAAATGCTAATCTTTGATGTGTTATTGAAAAGAGTGAATATTTCCTATACTCTGATTTTTCTGATGTATGGTTTATTACAGAGTCATTGAACAATCATATTTGCTTCACATATGTTCATGTAAACGATCAATACTAAGTTTATCGATTAAATATCTAACGCGAACTTGTGCAGAATCCTTTTTTTCGTAGAAATGTGAATAATTGTGTAGCGAGTCAGGTTTTATGCGCTTTATGTTCTAATTACTCTCTTTTTCTTGATTTTTTTTTTTTCTTTTTTTAAAAGCAAATTCTCTTGGGAATTTGCAAGAGAAAATTCCTATCTTCCAAACTAATAATTACACATCTGCATAGCAAACCATGAACAACGGTAACATATAACCTTTCAGTAATGATTAGAAATTTTTCTATAATTAAAAATTGCCAAAATCGATTGAGGAGAAACTCAGTACTTAAGTATTCCTCTGTTAATTCAACTAGGGCCACCCCGGACATAATCTTTGAAGATACATTTGGCAACAAATATACACCACCCGATATAAAGACATTTGTAACAAAGGAGTATTACCCAGACAAGCTACCGCGATCATTGAAGAAAGAGATAGATGAGTATCTCATAAACTACCGTATGATACACAACAAAGATTGGAAGAACCTTACAGATCTGGAAAAGCAAAAGTTATACTTCATTGAATACGGGGATATAGGAGTCAGAGACAAGAGCAACACCTTCAGCAAAGAGTCCTACATATACAAGCTGATTTTCCAAATATTGCTAGGATTTGCATGTTTGATAACTGTGAGCCAAGTCATCGTTGATAAAAAATACTTGAAAAAGCTACAGAGTGAAATGGATTAAATGGATATTATGAACTTGGTGAATGCTTATATTGTGATTTTATTTTTTATATATCTCTTACATAATGGGCAGGACAAGCATAACCTTCAGGGTTTTTGATCAAATACTTCTGATGATACTCATCGGCATCATAATAGTTTCTTAGCAGTTCAACCTCTGTGCTGATTTTGTTATTCCACTTAGGCTGCCATTTTTCCTTGCTGGCTTGTGCTATCTTCAGGTCTTCTTCGCTGCTGGCAAAGATTCCGGATCTGTATTGAGTTCCAATGTCTCCACCTTGTCTGTTGGTGGTCGTGGGATCGTGCAGTCTGAAGAAAAAGTCAAGCAATTCGCCCAGAGATACATCTTTTTTGCTATATTGGATTTGAACGACCTCGGCGAATCCAGTGTCCCCGCCGGTTACTCTTCTGTAGGTTATACCATCATCGCTGGTTTTAAAGGTGTCGTCACCATTGGCAAAGCCAACGACAATGTGCTTGAGTCTGTCTTGGAAATGCTTTCTGTAGTGGTGCTCAACACCCCAGTAGCATCCAGCAGCCAAAGTGATGATGCTGTCTGTTGATGGATTATAGTTGAACAGTTTAGAGATTTTGTTGATGTTGTTGGCAGACATTATATGGTATATGAGTTATTTAGTTTCTGGATACATACCACTGTATTTCTCATAGAATACCACTGACGTAGGATGACTGAGTAGATATAATACAAAATAAAAAAGGTTTAGGCTCCATCTTTGTCTTTATATACACACAAGGCGCAAGAATGTACACTTCATCTAATTCCGTCATTTGGGTGGCTAGCAGAACCCGTATATTTTTTACGTAAAAACGAGACGTTGAAGAAATTGTGTTTTCCACACTTTTCCTAGTCTTTCTTTGCTAGTAGTTTTCAGATTTTTTATACACAGTTTTTTTTTATGTGTCGGATATATATCACTTTTACACTATCAGCGAGACGATTTTTGAGAAATCATAGAACATATATGAAATCATAACCAAATCCATTAATAAAGAAGTGTATTTTTTGTTCAATAACTGTTGAAAAGCCCTGGATGCGAGTTTTTAATTCTTACTTTCTTTTTCTTTTATTCACATGCACCTTCATGTGATATGAGCTTAGTCTCTATCAACCGTTTGATAAACAAATCTGGCAATGAGTCTTTTGAAAATCCGTAGTTGTTTACATGTGCTTGTTTGTCCTCTCCTTGCATATCCTCCTCTCCTTCATCCTCAGTCTTCTCTTTGACGCTCTGCTTTTCGCTGCTAGAAATTACTTCAAGGTCATCATCATCTTCATCTTGTGATCCCTTTTCTTCAATTTTCAACTGGTGTAACTCCTTTAACATCTTCATAGCCAAATGCTTATAGTGTTCAACTTCCTTTCCTGTAACAATACTTTGCAAAAATTTCAGCTGCTTGAGTAACTCATCTGTTTTCTCTCGGTTTATGAAGTAGTTTTGTATCCTGATTGCTCTTTTGATTGAAAGTAAATGATTTTCCTCCATCTTGATACAACTCTGTAGGTTTAGTAATGAGTTCTTCAGCATGGCATCATCCTTCAACTCTCTGATTTCAGGGTCCTGAAGCTCTATGGCCTCTCTTTCATGTTTTTCTATATCCTTCACATTCAATATCATGGTGTTCTCAACAAACTTATCAAAATCATCACCATAAAACACTTCTCTGAACACATTAACAATATTTCTAGGTAACAATTTCAACTGCATAAAAATCCCTATGTGGTAATCATTGACATATTCCCTATCTAGGAACACCTTAAAAAATTTAAAGACCTTCAATTCCTTTGAGGTTATTGTTGACATTCTTTCATAAACTATGGGTATGTGTTTTTTGACATATGCTAAGTAGTTGTTTAAGTCAAATATCGGGTTGAATGCATATTGATACTTCATGTTATGATGATAAAAGTCATTGGATAGCAAAAATAGGACTTGGAGGAGCACCAACACATTAAGGTTGATCTCATTGTGTATGGGATATCGTTTGCTCTCACTCTGACTTGTTTCCCTACGCAAGTTTCTTTTTTGACGTTTTCTTTCCGGTTCGTTGGCCTTGCGTCCTTTATTATCCTCATAGTAATACTCATAAAGACTCTCAAGCCATAAAGCGAGTTTATCGTACACAGCCTTTCTTTCCTCAAAGGACATCAATAGATCATTATCTGTATATGCATTATATATCCAATGTTTCTTTTTGTTGACACCTTCAGCATACAGAAAGCTTTCAAGTTTTCGGTCCATCAAATTGGCAATTTTATGCTCATCCAGTAGAAACTCCATTTTCAGTTCATCAAGCTTGAAGAATAACTTATTGAAGTACACATTGTAACCAAATGTGTCGTGCACAATGGAGTTATACTCCTGTAGGGATCTGACTTGATCATTTCTTTCCTCATCTTCTTTATCCTCAACAAAAAACTCTAAGTTCTCATAGTCATCAAGAATCTCCTTGTATTTCTGCTTATTCTTTTTGAATTTCAAGTCCAATTTATCAGTGGACTTCAATGACTCTATGGTTTTGTTGTCTATTTTATGTTCGTTTTCCGAAGCTTTGCTGGTGTTCAAGAAGTCTTCAAAATCATTGAAATCATCTTCTAATTCTTTCAAGAGACTCTGTGATGATTTCAATTTCTGCTGTGCAGGAGTTTCTTGCTTTTTAACAGGAAAATAATTCTCTATAGAAGATTTCTTGCCACTACTATGAATTGTGTTTGTTTCCGCCATCAAGTCTGTTTTGTTGTAGTATTATGAGAAAATCCTATCCGGTATTATTGCTAATTCTCAAAATGGATTAAATTAGCAGATTTCTACTCTGCCTATTATTAACTTCAGATACTGTTATATCTACTTAATGTTTTTTACTTTTAAAAAATGAATAAAAAAAATTAAATCAAAGTTGGTTTTGCTGAGCTTGATTTCTTGTTTTTTTTCTTTTTTTTAGTTACCAATGAGAGAATGGACGAAGATACGCGACTTTAAACCCTAAAAATAATGCAAATAAAAATTTACTATCTGAATTCAACAGAAATGATGTCTAATTAATTTCTTATTTATTTCTTTTAAGTTACACTTGGATGTAATCTTTAACTTTTTTTTTAAAGAATCACATACACAAAGTTTTGATTATTCAATAATCATATATATAAAATTATTCAACTCTTGATTCAATCTGGTTTTTATTTAGTCTTTGTTGGAAGAAGGTAATTTAGTTTCAACTGGCTTTTGTTCTTTAGACTTCTTTTGCTTGGCTTGGGTGTAAACAATACCAGCTAGGAAACCAATCATGATGGATAAAATGGACAAGAAGTTCTTTGGAGCATCAAAAAAGATCATACCGGCCAAGGCAATAGGTAACTTGTTCAAAGCACCAACCATGGAGTAAGTAGTGGAGGAAGTAACTCTAACACACCAACCAGAACAGTATGAAATACCAACGGAGAACATACCTGAAACAATCATAGCAGTGACGGATTCCTTGGTTAGGTTGACTTGAATGTTTTCTGGAGACCAGTCTTCTAGAACGAATGATGATACCAATAGAATAGGTAAGGCGACGGCGTTGTTGTAGAACATGGTATCGAAGTCCTTGAAGTTGGTCAATTTGATTCTCATTCTCATAACTAAAACGAACAAGGCAGATGAAACACAGTTAGCTAACATCCACAAGTAACCGATGTTGAAGCTAGGTTCTGAAGCTTGAGCAGCGACGGAACTAGCGGCCTTTTCAACTAATCTCTTGCTTAAACCTTGCTTGGCTTGGTTGTCACCAATGGTTGCCACAACAGAAGACAAAACCATCAGCAAGAAGGAGCCCAGTTCCATGGAAGTAACCTTACCACCAAAGAACAAGACTTCACCGTATGCAATCAAAATAATGGTCAAGTTCTTGAAGATGGTATAGATAGGAACAGGTAAGAACTGTAAGGACTTGGAGCCGGTGTAGATCATGGCAACCAACAAAAAGTTAATTGGCAACCACTTTTTGACGTCTTGTTTGTTCAAGTTTCTAAATTTGGCGTAGTTCAACCCCTTAAGCACAACCAATAGTAAACAACAAACTAAACATTGCACAAACAACATCACAAAGTTCATGTTGAAGTTTTTCAAGTTGACAACAAACTTGTTGACAATGGTCATGATGATGGATGAACAGCAGTATGCTGTGATGGAAACAGGTCCGTTGTTGACCCATGAAACACCAACTTTAGAGTTTCTTAATTCATCGCTCATTTTTGTATTTGGTATATTAAATTATCTATGGTTGATTGTCTAGGATATATAAGATATCTACCAATTGTTTAGTGGGGCTATACAATAAGGTGATACTCTTTCCGTTAGATTGCTACAGATTAACGACTATATTATTAATTGTATTGAGAAGATCATTATCAACATTAATCATTTGTTAGAGTATTTTCAAAATTTAGTTTTTGTTTTTTTTTTTTTTGCTTTACCCATAAAACAAAAACGAGAGTGAAGAAAATTTTTTCTGTACTTAGATTCTTTAGGGAGAATAAATAGTGAATGTTTGGTGATAGATATATTTTTTTGTTAAAAAAAACGTGTGTTACGAGTGTAAATATTAACCATTTGGGATACTTAAAATCATAGCTCCGTAATAAAAAAAAAAAAGAATCATATTCCACTGGTCTAGATTGCACTTACCCATTTGAGAAGTGTACTGTTATTCTGGTGATGTCAAAAAAATATTATATCCCAAAAAATGATTCAGGGCTTCTATTTTTTTTTAATTTTTTTCCTTTGATATGAAACAATTTTCAATGTAAAGGCGGCTAATTTTCTAAAAGGTTAATGTTCCCCTAAAAAGGAAATTGTATGCTGGATATATTTAATCCTCTTCAACACTCCCTTCTTGTAAAACAAATTCATCTTCAATGTTGGAAATCCACCCATCGGGAGACATTTCATTTCTGATTTCTTTTTTCAGGCTTTCTCTTTTGATATCAGAAACTTTTGTCTGTACATAACTACCCCCAGGACTGTTGGTGAATGATTGGTAAAGCTGAAACATTGAGTATCTACTGATGAAGCTTTCACAATTCTTTCTTAAGATTGGGCTTTTCTTTTTAGCCTTGTACCCCAACTTTACTCCATCCTGTAAAGGTTCATTGATATGCTCACCTTTTCTCAATATCATCACTCCGTGTTCATTACTGGTCCTTTTATGGCTCGTGCTGTTTGTATAATCATTGATGTTATCTTGAAAGTACTTATCAATAAATTGGATATGTACATTAGTATCCTTTATCCGCGTTTTAAGTGTTTTCGCTAACATCTCGTTCGCACTACCTTCATTAGGCAGTCTTACGTTTGGTAATATCAAATACTTCAGTTGCAACTTGGTGTTCATTAATAAGTTCACCAATCCAGATGCTAAGCCTATCCTTTGCTTGAAAATGATTTTATCTGTACATGATTTGGACAAAGTGGCCACACTATCGAATCTTCCTGGTTTAGTTCTAACAACCCCAGTCTTCTTGATATTGTTCTTACCTCGCAATACTGTCTTTATATTTTCATCAACATATTGTTTGACTTCATCATCCTTCCACTCTTGGTATTTCTTTGTTGTTTGCTTGTGCTGCTCGTGAATGACTGCTAGATCCCCGCACGGCAGTTCAGACACGTACATACCAATTTCCCAGGCTTCATTCCATTCAAACTTATTTCCATTAGTTTTGATCAATATGTCATCTTCATCCACAAACTCGTGACTTTGCATCATTTCTAATAAGTATCTGTTAAAGGCTCTGAAACACAGAACTTCAGCATGTGAATCATGTAGCAGTTTGCCTTGTTTGTTTTCTCTCTTCATTTCATTGACATTCAGACATTTGATCCCTGTGGTTAAGCATACGACTTTTACATCATGGAATATTCGGTGATGGAGAAAGATCGCCGCCAGCACTGTTCCTTCACCATTTCTGGGTTTGGATCTCTTGTCAAATTCATCTTCATATAAAGAGATGATCTTTTCAAATAGCTTGTTGAGATTACGTTCATCCATGGATGTATTAATGGGCAAGCGGGTCGTTCATAGTAATTGAGCATATCCTCCTTCGAAATATATATTTTAAAAAAAAACATGTTAAAAGTAAGAACAACAACAAAAAAAAAAAACAAAAAGATTTTGAAAAAATAAAAATAATTACCAAATATAATTTAGAATACAGAATTACCTATAAATATTATTTTAGTCCTTTATTTTTATTTGGGGAAATCATGAAAGATTGTTCATTAGAATCATTTGAATCATACATTCTTCTTTCCAATTGTATCCAGAACGGTACAGTAAAATACTGGTCCATTTACAAAGAAAAAGAAATTTCATTAATATAAACTTTTGGTTTGCGCTATGCTTAGTTACCCTCTGGAATACCAACAGACAAGCCCTTAGCTAATCTTTGTTCAGTAACAGCAGCAATGATGGCGGCACCGGCACCAGAACCATCTTCAGCTGGAACAATGATGATTGGTAGCTTGGAGTCATCCTTTTCAGTCCAATCAAAGATATCTCTTAAACCTTGGTGGGCTCTTGGCTTGAAGTCTGGGTATAAGTTGTAAACGGAACCATCAGCGGCGATGTGACCAGTCTTGTAGCCTCTTTTTTGACAGACAGCAGCAATACCACAGACAGACAATCTGGCAGCTCTGGTACCAATCAATTCGGACAATCTTCTGATCAACTTTCTTTCAACAACAGTGGTGTTGATCTTCAAGTCATTGGTAAACAAGTCATCGGTGTCCTCCAAGTTTTCAAATGGATCTTCTTCGATCTTGGATGGGTAGGAGGTGTCCATGATGTATGGGATCTTCAACTTGGAGACATCCTGGCCCTTGAAAATCAAGCCTTGTTCGTATAAGTCCAGCAAGACCAATCTTAACAATTCACCTAAGTAGTAGCCAGAGGTCATCTTCTCGAAGGCTTGCTGGCCTGGTCTTGGGGATTGTTCATCGATCATGACATCGTACTTGGTTCTTGGCAAGACCAAGTGTTCGTTATCAAAGGAACCGTATTCACAGTTGATGGCCATTAAGGAGGTGCCTGGGATGTCATCGCTCAATCTACCTTCCAACTTTTCAATGTCCTTGACAACATCGAAGTAGGCACCGTTGACACCAGTACCAAAAATAACACCCATAACAGTTTCGGAATCAGTGTATAAAGAGGCCATCAAGGTACCAACAGTGTCGTTGATCAAGGCAGTGGTTTCAATTGGAGTGTTTCTTTTCTTCAATTGTTCTTGCAACAATGGAACAACATCCTCACCTTCAACACCTGGGACATCGAAACCCTTGGTCCATCTTTGCAAGACACCTTGAGTAATTCTATCTTGGGAGGCTGGGTAGGAAAAAGTGAAACCTAATGGGATGGTGACACCTTCTTCAACACCATCTGGGAATTGTTCGTGGAAGAAGGAGGTTAGGGAGTCAGCAATGAAACCGAACAATTCGTCTCTGTTCTTGGTGGTTCTCAAGCCTGCTGGGATCTTGTATTTGGATTGGGTGGTGTCAAAGGTTCCGTCACCGTTCAAGGTGATCAAAACAGTTCTCAAGTTGGAACCACCAAGGTCACATGCGTAGTACTTACCAGTTTCCTTACCAGTGGACTTGTCCATGACCCAGGCAGGAATCATAGGAATGTTACCACCCTTTTTGGTCAACCCCTTGTTCAATTCGCCAATGAAGTGCTTGACAATGGCCTTCAACTTGTCACCACCAACGGTGAAGATGGCTTCAAAGCCGTGTAATTGACGCATCAAGTCATCTGGAACGTCTAACATGGAACCCTTTCTTGAAGGTGGCTTTTTTGGACCTAAATGAACCATTATGTGAGTATTGTAATAGAAGTTTTTTTGTAAGTTAGTTTAAATTGATTCAGCAGAAAAAAATAATAATATATAATAAAGGAAGTTCAATGACTTTTTTGTTTTCCTTAAGCTTTGATTTTATATATGATTTTTTCTAATGAGAATATTTAAAGTTTGGTTTTAGATCTATAATTTAAGCTTTTATAAATAATTAAGATTATCATTAGAAAATAATACCAAAAACAGGGAGAGAAATGAAATACCAAATAAGTGTTGATACAATCTCCATTTATATAAACCACTTAAACTTGTACAACATTTATCATTAAAAAAAAAATTTTCGAAAGGGAATACAGTGTAAGTATTCTACCACTAGATATATTTTATATACCCCCACTAAATCTGAAGTACTCCAAACCTTTTTATTTTACGTGTTGGAAAATTAAAAAAATTTTCCTTTTGTTTTTTTTTTTCTATAGTGGGAAAAAAAAATATATAGGCATCCCACATAATTATCTCGTCTCACTTTTGCTACATTTCCCCCGCTATACAGAGAATGTCATTGTACTTACTAAACCTTAATGGCAATGTTGTATTGATAGACATGCTACTTCATTCTTTTTTTTCCAGTTATCTGTTTTCGAAAAGAACAGAAAGCTGGTAAATGTGTAGGGATTGCAAAGTCAATACCGTTGAAATAATATTTTGTAGTTTGTTGTCTCTTGTGAGCGTTGGAGTTCCAGTAAGTTGTTTTTTTATTTTTACTTTTTTTTTTTCAGTGGGTTTTTCCATCGAAAGAGTATTTGTCCCCCCCCCCTTAAAAACACATGATTCTGCCATACAGGCCCCTCTTGAAAACAACAAAAAAAAAATCAATATACCCGCTTATGAGTAAAAACCCATCGTATCTGACTGTAGTGATATTTCACGTGTGGATAACTTTTCAATCAAGCGCTACTACCCCAGAAAATCAATAACTAAATAAGTTTTTTGAATATATAATGCTAATCATAAAACTGTGTCCAGAATAGCTATTGCTGTATACACAAGCAGCTCAAGAAGTAAAATGTTTAGCATGGATGTTCTTTTCTCACTCCACTCGTGTGTCTGTATGCTGCCCCACACTTTGAAATTGACTAAAAGGATAAACACCCCATAACAAATTATCAAAAGAAGAGAACTCAAAAAAGTCCCTAGCCCTATCGAAAAAAGTTCAAAGGCCAATTTGAAGACCATGTAGCTTATGTTCAATATTCCAACTTTAAATTGAATAATGTTCTGGAATATATTCAGTCTGTCTGCATACCCCACTGTAACAACTTCTAAAAAGAGAGAAACACACAGCAGAATAAAGGTTTTGTTGATGAGTATGTTGTGATTTAGTTCAAAGGTCTTGATCACCAAATGAAGCATTCCTATGGAGCAGCATGTCCACATGGGGAAATACCCACCAACATCGTTTCGTTCATCATTGTCTTGGGTTTCAAGATCACCATATTCCTGACAGTTGAACAAGAATTTCATTCTATCTTTCATGAATGCCACCAATGATTTGTTTTCGCTCTTATGGTTAAGCAGCACACTCTTTATGAACGTATATATCTCCTGTGTGGTCACGTTTCTTGTATAGTAGTATTGATGGAATGTATCTGGAACTGATGTATCCTGATCATTGGAAACAGGCTCTGTGAATCTAGCAAACTCCACCGTATTGCGGTGTGTTTCCAAGGGACGTGTTTCATCTAAAAGGTCATCATCAAATGATTTGTCACCTGTACTCATTTTTGCTTGTTTGTGGTATTTGAATGATGATTTTGTTAGTCTTTAGGGATAGTCTGATTTACTGTATAGTGAGGAAATGTTTGTAGTAGCCTGGTTTGGGCTGGTTTTTTTTTTTTTACCCCTTTCTTAGAATACAACATGAAATAACGCACGTAAGCACTCACATGACACGCAATATCATTAGATGTCTATTATTGCTGTATGATTCTACTTCATCATTGAGTTAAAAGTATCTATAAAGCTATTTCTAAATAAGTTATAAAAATGATTAATACTTTTCTTTACATTTAATAAAATAGTACCAAATTGCATATTTAGATTTTTTAAAATTTTGTTTTGCTGCTTTAAATTTTTTCATGTTTAAAATTGTAAACAGCTATATTTCTATAGTTACCCGCACTGTAACATCTTACTGTTTTGGGAATAAAACATTTCCACGCTAAATTTCTTTCGCCAGGCAAAAAAAAAGAAAATTCAAATAAAAATAAAGATACAGACCTTGACAGTTATAGAATCAACATCACCAATACCAACCACTACTACGACTACTTGAAGAACAATGCCTAAACATAGCACTGTAGGAGAGACCGCACATCTGAGAGAACTCATCAACCATATTATCAAAGTGATCTTCCTTGATGGAAGCATCATTCAAGGAGAACTCAAAGGATTTGATGAGCATATGAACCTGTTGCTCACAGATTGCATAGAGATCATCAAAACACCACAAGAAAAGAAAAAGGAAATCGGATTTATTTTTATAAGAGGAGAACAGATCCTTGCGACGAGTGTGGTTTCAGCACCCTTACTGTCAAAGGAAGAACACAAACTGATCAAGGAAAAGAAAAAACAAGAGCTGGATACAACAATCAAAAAACAGAAACTTGATAGATTGAAAAAGTTAGAGAAGAAAAAAAATAAAGTACTTAAGCCCAAAAAAGCTGAGAAAGTAATGAAATCCCCAAAAAGTGATAACAACTCTAAGAAAATTAGTTTGAACTTGAAAAACAAGAAAAAGGATAGAAAAACTGCAGTAAAGACCATTCCCAAAGGGAAGTGAGGCTTATATAATAAAGAGTATTGCTATAGGGGGTCATATAGACGCTTAAATTTGATTTTAATTTGTGGAATGAAGGTCATATCTATTTTTTCATTCAAGAAATAGGAAACTAAGTTCAAGGTTGATCATGGCGCTGTTCACATGTTGCTTTGTTGGGTGAAGAGATATGTCAAAAAATTACGGGATCGAGTCAGTATATTGTGGTGAAGTTCAGATTTGAACTTGGTACTGCTGCTAGTTTTGTTTTAATCTTGAAGAAGGCGAGCTATACTTTAGTGATTGTAGATAATTTGCGTAATCAATGGCATGTTTGAGAGTGATCAAAATTGATATTCAAATATCATTGCTCTTTTTTTCCTAATTATTTTTCTTTCTTTTTTTTTTCTCATTTTTAAAAATATAAACTGAAAAAGTCTCTCTATGTTTGCTTTTTCTTTTTTTTTTTGAAAATTGACAGTATATATTAGAAACCACAGCTTACATCTCACAAATGAACTCTTTAACGTTGTACTCGGATGACACTTCGAAAGGAAATGTCATGTTCCTTGGTGGGAAACTCATAGATACAGTTTTTTGCCAACCATTGGAATACTTCAAGGTTGCCAGACAGGTGGAATATGTTACTAATACAAAAAAGTATTTCTTGGAGAATGGACTGGCCAAGCACTACAAGTCTGTTTTTAACTTAGATATGAATGGGTACTTAACAGGACAAACCATGTCTTTGCTTCAAGCTGGTTCCTATGGGTTGAATGCTATATTCTTGTATCCTGTATTTTTGCAGTATTTCGACTCTCTGAATGGCAATAACGAGAACAAGGAATTTCAAAACAGCTTGTACGCAGGTGCTGCTGTGGGTACCATTCAAGGTATGATCAATGTGCCACTGGAGAACTTGAAACTTAGACAACTTGGTAACAGACTTCTGTCGAACTATCCAAAGGACTTCAAGTTCAAAGAACATCCAAACTCATTTGTAGTTACTGAATTCCAAATGGATGATATTCAAAAGCAAAAGAAAACTCATGTAAACAAAGAAAAAGTCAAACATACCAATGTTGGCATAAAAAACATGGAATATATAGAAAACCTGAAGAAGTTGGATAGTGCAGCCTCGACAAAGGGTGTTAATGTCATGTCATTCATAGATTTAAAGCATAGAATCAACTTAGGCTACAATGGTTTGAAAACCAATGCTGAATACTACAAAATTCTTAAGCAGTGTAAAAAAACTGCAGATGTGATGCTGAAAAAGCCAGCCGTTGGAGTTATATCCACATTCAGGGAAATGATTGAAAGTGGGAAGTTTGATGGGAAAAATGTCTTTTTGAATGCATGGTACTTGACAATTCCTATTTCCATTATTGAAACCACCATATTCATGGCTTCGTTACAGAAATTAAGACAGTACGTATACGAATACAACACAGGTGTTGAGTACCAGGACATGACCATTGGTGGAAAGACGTACACAAAGCTTACGGAGCTGAGCTACAAGATTCCAGGGTTACATCAGCTGGCACCTTTGTTTGTGGGTGTTCCTTCAGCAGCGCTTACAGTTGCACTAACACAGCCTTTGGACTCATTGAAGACAATCCTGCAAAGCGGACTGTTCCATCGATTCAGAGCCCTTGCTGACTCCAAGGTCTTCACTCTGCCTACCCCAAACGTGATATCAGCCTTCAACGCCTATTACGGAAGCTTTGTTGATGTAGGAAAGCTTTACCATGGTGCTTTGTTCAGATTTTTGAAATTGAGCTTGATCCATGTGGGTATAGGGTTCACGTTTTCAAGAAGTATCACGAACTACCTGGACATGTACATAGAAAAGCGTAAGCTTGCATCCTGATGGACTTAAACATCAGTACTGTTAATGGCTGATGGATTGAGTTGATCTTTTTTTTCGGAGTAGCTTGATTTTTTTTTCCAGTCATCAACATTTTTTGGTTCCGATCTCTGCCGAAGGGATAAAAAAATTTTTCACTTTTTTTTTTTTTTTTTTACTTTTTTTCATCGTTCAACTTCTACTAGTTTTTTAGTTTTATTTTTAAATTATGAATTATCAATGACTATCGTTACATCATCGTGAGGCTAATCATTGTATAAGTCTAATTCTTTTCAAACAATGAAAAAAAAAAACAATAAAAAGCTTAATGAGTGTTTATAATGCTAGGGAAGGATTGATTATGATAACCAAGCATCACATAGAGTTGATTTTTCCAAGCAATCCATAACGTCATACGTGCTTTTTTTTTCTCTTTTTTTTTTTCGTGTGCTCGTTTCTTCATTTAGTTCCATAGTGCCATGCCTAACTCTGCTCTTGGTGATATTACTGTTTCAGCCATTGACAATGATCCAGTGAACTTGACTATAATCAGTTCCACTGCTGCCTCGATGTTGTCAATGTCTCTAGCTCATCCTTTTGAAGTTATTAAGATCGGTCAACAACTTTCATTTGGAGACTACGGATTTGGCCTGAAACATTCCAAGTTGCTATATTACTCATCAGGACTGTCGGCTTTGAATGCGGCCATTGTTTCTAAAAACATCCTCAGATTCCCGTTGTACAACCACATCATGAAATTTCTGGAACGGGATAACAGTTTCTTTGATCATCACAGGTACCACCATCATCTGTCATCACTGGCAAATGCCAGTGCCCACAATATCCTAACAGCAGGTGCCATAACAGGGTTTCTGGAGTCTTGTCTGTATATACCATTTGAGAACCTCAAAAGTAGAATGGTTGGTAACAGCATTTTGCTTTCTGAAAGACAGCAAGGTGTGCATTTAAGCAACTCGCCATACTTGGTTGAAAGGCGAGATTTATACACCAACAGACAGCCACTGGAGACCAGAAACATCATGCTGCATTATAGAGCAAATCCAAGTATCAATTTCTTCACTGCATTCAGGGAGATATGCCAGACAGACGGCCTGAAAGGGTTTTTCAGAGGAACCATTCCAACAGCAACAAAGTTCTCCTGCAACTCCATCATCAACTTTGGTGTTTACACTGTGATCAATGAGCGTTTGCTGATTGGAAGCAGACCAAAGGGGTCAACGTACAACTCAGTGTCACTCGCTCTGCTGACAACACTGTCATGCTCCTCAATGATTATCCTGATAACACAGCCGCTTGATTTTATAAAGACAAGAACTCAGTCCAACAGGTTTGGACCGTTTTACTATGACTCATTGACTGACTGTGTTGGAAAGGTTGTTAAGGAAGAAGGACTCCGTGCTTTGTACAAAGGATGGGGTCCAAGATTCATAAAGGTAAACATTCTAAACTTTGGTATTCATCTCGGGTTGTACTCGTACTTGGAAACTGCTCTAAACTTGAATTAGTGAGACTTATGGGTTTGTCTTTTGTTTCAATTGCAATGAATATATTTTTTGTCTTGAAGATTTTATATATATATTAAAAAAAAAAAAAAAGATGCAAAAAATCAAAACTTATGTGTACTTTACCTATATAAACGTGTCTATATATTCTTTATTCTGAAGAGACTTCTTTACTTCTTTTCATTTAGTAGATACCGGTGGCGTTTTCGCAAATGCAACCTGGATCTGATTCTGAGTTCTTGTTGACCAGCTTACCGATTTTGTAGACAGTTTCATTACTTTCCTTCAGCAGCTCAATGGCTCTATCAACATTTTCTGGCTTGACAATCAAGACCATACCAATACCCATGTTGAATGTCTTTAGGATATCCTCAACGGGAACGTTACCGGCCTTGCCGAACCACTTGAAGACATCTGGGACTTCCCAGGTGTTCATATCAACGATTGCTTGAAGGTTCTTAGGAAGTGCTCTTGGGATGTTTTCAACCAAGCCACCGCCGGTGATGTGTGCCAGACCAAGCAACAGGTCCTCCCTGATTGTAGGTAGCAGTTGCTTGACATATATTCTTGTTGGGGTTAGAATGGCTTCACCCAAGGTTTGATTTTTCTCAGTCTTCCAAGGACAGGCATCGGACCACTTGATACCAACGTGTTCAATGATTCTTCTGACCAAGGAGAACCCATTGGAGTGGACACCGTCGGAGGCCAATCCCAAGAGGATGTCGCCCTCGGCCATTTGATCGACTTGGGGAAGGATCTTGTTTCTGTTCACAGCACCCACAGCAGTACCGTTTGTGTCGTAGTGGCCAGGATCGTACATGCCGGGCATTTCAGAGGTTTCACCACCAACCAGGGCACAGCCAGCTAGAAGACACCCATCAGCAACACCGGAAACAAAGTCAGCAGCGATTTTGATGTCCAGTTTCCCCGTGGCGAAGTAGTCCAAAAAGATCAACGGCTCGGCACCTTGGACAACCAGGTCATTGACGTTCATGGCAACCAAGTCAATACCAACTGTGTTGTGGATGTTGGTTTCCTGGGCAATTCTCAGCTTGGTACCAACACCATCAGTGGCAGCAACCAGAAGGGTTTCATGGCCGTTTTCGTAGCCAGCAGCAGCCAAGTCAAAGACACCACCAAAGCCCCCAATGTCGGAGTCAGCACCTGGTCTCTTTGTGGACTTGACCTTGGCCTTGATTTTCTCAACCAGCAAGTTTCCGTTGTCAACAGAAACACCGGCCTCAGCGTATGTGATTGCCTTCTTGGCCTTTGTGGATTGCTTCAGGGCTCTGTGGGCAATGTCCCTTCTGAAATACTTGTCCTTGAAGTCAACACATTCACAGGCCTTGTAAACTGCGGATAAAGAGTCTTGGATGGATGAGCCAAGGGCATTGACAGCAATGACTCTGCCGCCGTTTGTTGCTAAACAATCATCCTTCTGGATAGTACCCGCTTGGAAGATTTCCGCGGACCCAGGCAGTTGGGTTTGATCAATGGTGATTTTGTTGTGTCTTTCATAGGACTCGGGATATCCACCAGCAGCCAGGATGACTGTTGTGGAGAAAATGTTATTTTTCAACTTCAAGTCAACACAGTCCAGTCTGTGTTCGCAGGCAGCAATGAAAAGCTCAACCAAGTCGGACTCTATAAGCGGCATGACAGTTTCAGTCTCTGGATCACCAAATCTGACGTTGTATTCAAGGACCTTTGGGCCACCAGCAGTCAAGATGACACCGGTGAACAGGCAACCCAGGAATGGGAACCCATCCTGTCTCATGCCCTTGATGGAAGGCTTGATGATGCTCTCGTTGATGAAGGACATGGTCTTTTCATCAGCAACAGGACAAGGAGCATAGCAGCCCATGCCGCCTGTGTTCAATCCCGTGTCGTTTTCACCGATTCTCTTGTGGTCCTGGGAAGGAGGCAGGTTGACGTGGGAGTAGCCGTCGGAAAGAGTCAGGATGGAAATCTCATCACCCTCCAAGAACTCCTCAATGACAACTTCGTCACCAGCAGCTCCAAAGGCTTTCTTGACCATGATCTCATGGAGACTAGACAGAGCCTCTTCGTGGGACTCGGGAATCAGAACACCCTTGCCAGCAGCAATCCCACTGGCCTTTAGAACCCACTTCTTCTCTTTGTTGTCAACCAGGAACTGCTTGGCCTCTTCGTAATCATTGAAGTTCTCGTAGACAGCAGTAGGGATGTTGTGTTTCTTCATGAAGTCCTTGGAAAAGGTCTTTGAGCCCTCAAGAACAGAGGCCTTCTTGGAGGGACCAAAAACCTTCAGCCCGTGTTTGGCCAGAACATCGGAGACACCAGCAACCAAAATCAGCTCAGGACCTGGAACAACTAAGTCAATGTTGGCTTTCAAACAGGCATCAGCCAGCAACTCAAAGTCTTCAGTTGAGCTCAGAGAAGAGGAAAAGCCAGGAAGAACAGGGACTCTGGATGAGCCGTTTCCTGGGTATATGAAGGTTTGGGCGACTAGAGGAGATTGACTGACTTTCCAGGTCAAAGCATCCTCTCTACCACCGGAACCTAAAACTAAGACGTTTATTTGAGACATTGCGAGTAAAGTGTATTGGGGGAGTTTATTTATGAGATTGTTTTGGTTTCTTGTCGACTTATGATTTCTTTATTTCTTGATATTTAGTAAAAGGAAGAGAATAAGATTTGATTCCAAGTATAATTTTTTTTTTATATAATGTATATTTAATAATGTGTGTTGGGAAAAATCATTGTTTAATATAATAAGATATTTGAAATAAAATATTGAAGAAGTTCATTTATCAGAAGCGTAGAGTTTGGGAAGATATAATTTATATTGGAGATTTCTTTTATTTTTTTTTTTTTTCTTTTTTGGTTATTTATTTGGGGGGGGAGAGAAGTTTGAAAAAAAAAAGTATATGGCAAAGAAGCTGTGTCCTATTTACTTACCAAGGCAAAAGTCACGTGCAATACCTGATTGAGCAATGTTCCTTTATGTTGGTGTCGCTACACAGAGCTCTTATTTTTTTTTTAGCAAAGTAAATCACGTGAGTATTTGCTAAACTCCGAAACATAGTGATGGGTCACGTGTACTCAGTCAAAAAAAAAAAAAAAAAAAAAAAAACCCCTACAACTACAAATGTTCATCATTTAAAAATCAGAATGATAAGAATCATCCCATATTTTTAAAAATTTGTACATGTTTTTCACAATATATAAACCTAAAGTGTCCTGCCTTATATAACTAAGCCATGAAAAGTGTAAGATGAGTCACTAAACTGTTAAGATAAATATGAAAAAATAAATTATTATTATTTTTAAAGAAATGATCTTATATATTATCACCCCCATTAGGCAGCAATGTTGTCATCAATCTTTTCATGGTCATTGTTTTGGATGTTGAACTGCTGAGATAAAACAGGGGATAGTTCTCTCTTACCATTGGAAACAACAACTCTTACACCATCAGCATCAACAATGTGTGGAAGGTCCTTGGCTTCTGGTCTCTTGGTGTACTCTTTGCCTGGTTGGGGAGAGGCAGAGAACCAGTATTTGATATTTTGTAATGTTTCTTTAACGCCCATTTTTGTTAACAATAGATTATGTTATATATGGATATCTAGGTTGTATTTTTTTTTTTTAATTTATTTTTTCCTTTTGAATAAAAGTTTGTTATTATCTACAATATAATTAAAATTAAAGGGTTATTATATCTATCATATATATACTTTATAATATATACTTTTTACTTTATGATATGTTTGTTGTCATCTCTGAATGGATCATTTGTAAATATTGAAAGATATAGATAAATTTTTACTAATCTAAGAAGTAGCCCCATTTTTGATTAAGATTTTAGTTGAAAAGGGGGGAATAGTATCTTTTTCATGTTAGAAAACACCGCATAAGCATTTACAGTGTGAGCACAAAAGGAATAATCTGCTTATATTCCATAAAAATATGTTTTTGTTTATGTATTATTATTTTTTTTTTTTTTCACAAAGAAGAAATCTACACGTGACATCTACCAAAATATAAAATAATATAAAATATAAAAATGCCCTATAAAATCAACACGCATTTCTGTACAGCACAATATTCTTATTTTTTTCTTAATAAATTTTTTGTAACCACAACGGAAATAAAAAAAAGAAATTAGAAAAAAAAAAACTTTGAAGCGCTTAACTGACGCGTAACATGAACTACGCCAAACCCAAGTAAAAAAAAAAAAAAAAAAAAAAAAATTTATATGGGTAAAAGTCAGTTTTGGTAATGCTTCTTTGGGAAAAAAAAACCCCCTGTTTAGAGCGTATGTACTACAAATAACTGATTCACTACAAAAGCTAGGTTTTTAGTCTTTATATTACTTTCTTTTTCCTTTGTCAGATCAAATAAATATTTAAAGCTTTAAAGTATATTGCTTATAGTGTTTATCATTAGAAACAGTTATCAAATTAACCCCGAAGAGGTTCATTTGTTCTCACATTCAACCCAAGAAAAATACAAAAACAGATAACACCTCAGAAATGGTTCAGCATGAGATCAACTACTACCTCAATTCAACCAAACAAAAACACACTACAATGAATGACACCAGTAGCAACAAGCTTCTCAATGCTGTTGATTTCAGCGATCTCAATGGCCTCGATGCCACAACACTTTTAACCATGAACACCACTATAGGCTCGCCTGCCCAGGACAAGCCTTTGCTCATGTCATCGCCACCAAAGGATATAGCCAGTGATGACAAGCTGATGAAGAAAAGAAAACTTGATGATGAGGACAAGTCATCCTTCATCAAAGGCACCAGCAATAGAAAAAGACAACTCCAAACATTTCAGAAATTTGACGAAAGCAGCGAGGGCAACCTTTTGGATACGGAGTTTCTCTATGGATCAGACAGGGACACAAACAAAATAACCAAGGACAGCTTACTCACCACGGTGTCCCAAAACATCTTCAAAGCATGTGAGGACACTGGTGTCAGCATCTCAAACCAAGGAAAGGGAGTCAACAACAAAGAGGCCTGTGAAAACCTGGCATTCAGCAGCGAATACAAAAATGACATTTTGAAGAACCTGTATGCATTGGAGGACTCATACAAGCCGATGATGAATCCCTGCTTAGTTGATAAAGAGGTGTCGCGCATTTACATCAAGCCATCCATGAGAGCCATCCTGCTTGATTGGCTGCTGCAAGTCAGCAGGTCATTCAGGCTGAGCAAGGGCTCTTTTCTGCTGTCCATGTCAATTATAGACCGGTATCTGGCATGCAACCGTGTGTCGCTTAAGAAGCTCCAGCTGTTGACAATCACAGCCATTTTCATGGCTGCAAAGTGCGAGGAGGTCAAGTTGCCAAAGCTTTCAAAGTACTGTGAAATGACGGACAAATCATACACAACAGACGAGATGCTTTCTGCTGAGATGGCAGTCCTGCAATCGTTGGAGTTCAGGATGTCTCCGCCAAGTCATGAGATCTTTTTGTTTGAGTACTTGGGTGTTTTCAGAAAGGAAATGAACATAAGCATGAAAAGAAAACCGCACATTGATGCAGATCAGATGGATAATGACGAGCTGTACAGGCATAACAGGTTGCTCCTTCAAAGCAGTTATGAAGAGGACATGGTGGAGAGCTTGGGCTACTTGCTGATCCAATACATCCTGACATCCCCGCAGTTCATTCACTTGAGGATCTCGTACCAGTGTGCACTGGCAGCCTACATGATCCGTCTGATGTACCACCAGGACATGCAACACTCAATGAATGCTGTTGTTGAAGCATACATCAGGGAACACACAGACAAGGAGCCATGTCCGCTGGACAAGCTGACGACATACGAGGGGGAAATAGATCAGATATGGCCAGACAGCATGATTGCAGTCACGAACGGCATTGTGGCAGACGAGGACTTCCAGGAACACATCCGAGTGCTCATTGTGGAAATTGCGGATCCATCAACAAACCTTCCGTCCTTAGCCTACCAGGACAATCACCACCTCTGTGCGGTGCTGAAGACCTACTGTAACTTGATAAATAACTGAAGATTTTTATTCTTTATAAATGTATAACTTTTGGTGGTGTTTGCCACTAATGAGTTTCTTTTTTTTTCTTTTTTTACTGCATTATAGTGTTAGCAACTACTAATATATCGTTTTTTTCTACTTCAAACTGTATTAAAAAATATCAAATTACTTCTGTTATGTAGAAGGTATATACTTCTTTGTGATCAAGGCTGCTCATGGAGATCCATGACGTTGAATCCCTGCTGGATGACTCTCTTGGCCCAGTCCCGTGAGGCAACGCTTGCCTTGCAGAACCGCCGTGTGCTGTACTTCTTGTAGAACTCGTCATGGATGACTGGGTGCTCCAGGTACTCCATCATCATCTTCACCAAGGGTGTGATGTTTTCCTTTGAGTATCCGCCCGAGTAGTGGATGAAGTTTCCGTCCCAGTATGGTCTCCCCATCATTTTCTTGGCGAGAAAGAACGCTGCGGCCGCGCACTTGGAAGGGGGGATGCCCAGGAACCTGAAGTCAACGATGGTGATTTCCAAAAGATACTTGGCAACTGTTCGACAGTCCATGTGGTACTCGTCGGCCTTGGAGATTCTTCTGAGGAAGTTCATTGGGTTCGGGTAGTCCAACTTGAAGTTCAATGTCTGGAGCACATAGATCTCCCCATCAACAATGTCCTCCTCGCAGCACGCCCCATCAGTCACACTGGCAAAGTTCTTGCAGCTTGGCGAGTACACCTCCTCGTACTTGGACGCAATGAAAAGCGACACAGTCCCAACTAGCTGGAGCCTGTCCAGATCAACAAGCTTGATTGACAAGAAGCGGTCCATGATGTTCACGGCCAAGTATAGCGTCTCCGGGAGTAAGTTGAACTGGTTGTGGATCTTGATCATCCAGTTCACAAGAATGTCTCTGTTTTGCTTGATGTTCGGGTGCAAGACCATTGTGGCTTGGTTTGGCAAGCACTGGAGCTCGGACTTGTACATGTACCCAAAGATATCAGTCACATACTCATTCACCATCAGCACATCGTCGTTGTCCTCCACGTCCAAGTCCTCGTACCTGTACCTGACGTTGTCCTTTGTGGTTCCCTCGCGAAGGGCCATGCCAGGGTAGTAGTTCGCAGGCAGCACAATGCCATCGAGCTCCTCCTTCTCGCTTGTCTTTCCGGCTTCTGTCTTTGCCTCCCTCTGCGCATCCACCTCTCCGCGTTCCTCCTTCTGCTCGCTGATTCTCTGCAGCGGCTGCTTCTTCACTGGGCTCGTGATTTCATTGTTTGGGTTCCTGTCCTCATTGCCCTCAAGCTTGGCTCGCTTCAGCTCCTCATGGGTTATCAGGGAGCTTAGTGGTCGCTTGTTTGACTTGTCATATTGCTCGGTGTATGCTTGCCAGGACATGTCATTCTCGTCGTTTTTGAGGAGTGTCCTGCGAATGCGCTCCTTCTCGCTTGTGATTATGAAGGATTGGATCTTGTCCTTGCTGTGGCCCTCCTTCAGTAGGTGTTCCGCCTTGGCTTCCAGTCTCAGTCTGTTGCTTTCATTGTTGTTTCTTTCCCTTGTGAGTACATCATCAATTTCAGATGCGGATACACCTTCCATGCGCTTCAACTCGTTGTGGAAATCACTCAGGATTGTGTGGTGATCATCAAATAAGGTGTATATGCTATGTTCCGGTTGTTCGTGTGGCTTGTTCAAAATACGCTGCTTCACATGGTTCATTTTCCTTACCATTGGCTTCTGCATGTACTTGTATGTGCCTTCATTCAACTGCTTCAGGTTCTTTGTTGTGTTTTCAGTGGTTGGATATAGTCTACCATTAACCACAGCTTCTGTGACATTGGCAAAAGCTGGTCTTGAAGTAGCCTTTTTATTCGTGTTCATCTATTGTTTAATTAGGTTATTATAATTGATTTGTTTCTTTTTTTTTATTGATACAAATTTGCTTAATGTTTTGAGTTTAATATACAATTTGTTTAGAAATGTTAGTGTTTAAAGTCTTTGGTACTTTATGTATTTATTATTACTCCAATAACTTTTTCTTCTCTTTCTTATAATACAAGCTATAAACTGTTACTCAACGATACGTGAGTTCTTGTTTATCTTAATTGAAAATAATGGTATATATTATGTTTTTAAAATAATGTAAACTTTTTAATTTTTTTTTTTTTTTGGGAAGAGTTAATAATATATTTGATTTCTAGTTTTTGAGGTTTTATTTTTGATTGTTTGTTTTTTTTTCGTTGGGCTGTTTCTTTTTTATTTTCTTTTTATTTGGTGAAGTTTTTTTTTTGCATTTACAGTGGTTGAAATAAAAAAAATTATTATACGTTGAGATGCTCCAACTTCCCAATTGGGATATGCAGGCACAAACAAACCATTCTTAGTGGACTTGTTCTTAAACAGGAAATAACATATTGTGGCAGGGTGTTTTGAGTGCACGTGACTCTCTTGCCTTTTTTCCTTTTTTTTCCCACACCCACACACATTTTATTAAAACAAATCACAGAATTAACCATAAATAATTGTTTTAAAAAAAACAGATAAGTTGCAAAATAAAAGAGTGTAAAGTCTATTGCCATTATGTATCACATAATTTAATTAATAATCAATGTGTTATTTAACTTATATTACCACAGTGATTATGTCATTTCAAATGTTCTAGAATGTCAGTGTAATAAGCCTTCTTCCATAGTAAATTATTACCTAAAATTTATATAAATTTTGATGGTAATTTCCCTTAGTAAACGGATAAACCCCATATGCTACACAATTCCCTTACCAGTTTCTCAACCACTTTTACTTAAAATTTGAAAAAACAAGGGGCAAAACAGAATAAAAAAATTTTTTTTTTCTTCCTCTTTTTTTTTTTTTTTTTTTTTTTCTAGGTGTTTAAAATCTACGTTTGCAATTATATAATATATGATTAACTATATAAGGGATATAATCTTAATATTCCAACTTATAAAACAACAAATAAAAGTCCTTGTACATATCTTTTGATGTTTAGAAACACAACCAAAACCATCCAAAAAATCAATACTATCAACTACAATAACATATCAAGAATGGCTGTTTCCTCTATCAACACCCCTGCTGAATTCGAATCTCAAATCTTAAAGGCCCAAGACGGTAAAGTCAAAATCGTTGATTTCTACGCCACCTGGTGTGGTCCATGTAAGGCCATTGCTCCTATGATCGAAAAGTGGTCCACCAACCAATACGCCGATGCCAACGTTGACTTCTTCAAGGTTGATGTTGATGCTGTTGGTGATGTTGCCAGAGCCCAAGAAGTCTCTGCCATGCCTACCTTCATCATCTTCAAGGATGGCCAAAGGGTTGACCAGGTTATTGGTGCTGACTTAAGAGGCTTAAAGACCAAGTTGGATGCTCAATTATAAAAAAAAAAAAAAATAAGATCTGTATGCATTTTATTCCTATATAGTAATTTATTTACAAATGATGACAAGTTTTTTGCTTTAAGGCACGGTATTATTTAAAGAATCAGATTTGCCTTAGTTTTTTTTATTTTTACCGCCTTTTTTTTTTTTTTAATATTTTTACATATTTTGCTGTTTTCGGTGACAATGTGCATAAAAGGGTAATTCAACCAAAATCTACTAACTTTGCTTTGGATTTTAGCGTGTTTACTTTTGGTTAAACTACGGAAAAAAAGAAAAATTTTTTTTTTTTTTACTCTCCCAACAATATTTTATTTGTTTTTATTTTGTTGTTTTTTCTTAATGTGGAACCTTTAATGGATTCCACAACCTTGCCTTATATAAAATATAATATTGTTTCGTAACAACCATTATATTTATTGGATTTATTATTTCACCACTTATTGATATTATTGTAACAGATTAATAGGGATAATCCATAAGGCAAATCTATATATAATATCACTTATTCATCCTGAATTGTATATCTCAAATTCTAAATGAACAATAATCAACAAGGAAATCCTGGTCAACAGCCAGGCCTTCATCCTTTACCTCTACTAATGCAACAAAATGCAAAGAGAATGGAACAAGATCACTTAATGAACAAACATAATGAACAATCCAATGGCCAAGATCAAAGTAAACATAGTAACGCCACTGGTGCCAGCCACCAACAACTAGATGATATTGATATGAAGTTAACTGAGGAATATCAATATCAAACAAACCTAGCATTGACCAAGATTCAGGAATATGCAGACTTAATCAAAACTGAGTTTTTGAAGATTCAGCAACACTCTCATGAATACAGATCACAACTGCAAAGAGAATATGAAATGGCATTACAAAACAACATGGTTGAAATGGTTTCCATGAGACAGCAAATGTATGATTTGGACTCGCAGTACTCTAGATGGTTGGAGCAATCACAGCAAGAACTAGTTCAGCAAGCTATGCAGCAACAATGGCAGCAACAGCAAATGATGCAGCAGGAATCACAGAACCAAGTGCAAGGCATGCAACAGATGATGATGCAACCTCAAGTGATGATGCAGCCTCCAAAGGTCCAGCAGCCTACGGGTCCTATTGAAGCTGGGGATTCTATTGCGCCCGAAAAGACCGAAAAGCCTGCGCAACCTGAGGAACCAAAAGTTCCTGAGGAGCCCCAAGAAGCTCCAAAGCCTTTGGAACCTAAAGAACCTGAAATTAAGCCTGAGGAGCCAGCTCCTCAACAACCTGGGAATGATGAAGCTGAAGTGGCCAGCCACACGGGAGAGGAGCACTATGTCATTGAAGAAACAGAGCGTAGCAATCACTACAAGCCAATTCCACCGTTCTTGTTGGACTTGGACTCTGCCAATGTGGCACCTTCCCACAAGAAGCAAACCAATGATTATTATATTCTTTACAACCCAGCATTTGACATGGGGAAAAAGATGGACTTTGACTTGCACAAGAGCTTGAAACACGACTCTGTTGTCTGCTGTGTTGAATTCAGTACAGACGGGAAGATGCTGGCCACAGGATCAAACTGGACAACACTTATATACGACACTCTTTCAGGTGATGTTATGTATGTGTTGAATTCAGGCGACAACACCTTCAGAACAGGCGAGGAGTTCAAGAACAAGCCAAACAACGAGTTCGTAAGCCAGGAGGATCTATACATAAGAGCCGTTGGTTTCTCTCCCTGTGGAAGATTTTTGGCCAATGGTACTGAGGACAAGATCATCAGAATCTGGGATTTGAAGGAAAGAAAATTAGTCAAGATGCTGAAGGGCAATGAACAAGACATATACAGTTTGAAATTCACATCCAATGGTAAGAAGTTAGTAAGCGGGAGCGGCGATAAGACAGTTAGAGTTTGGGATGTTTCAAAGCTATTGGAGGATCCAGACTCGTTTAAGATCGAGGATGACCTGAATGAGGCCAAGTTCCAGGAAAAGATCTTCAAGCTGGACGATGGTGTCACCACAGTGGCCATTTCCCCTGACAGCTCCATTCTAGCAGCAGGATCCTTGGATAGAACAATCCGACTGTGGGACATAGAATCTGGCCAGCTGATAGACAGGTTGGATTCTGAAAACGAACTTGGAACCGGCCACAAGGACTCTGTTTACTCCATAGCCTTCACACATGACGGAACCCAGCTTGTTAGTGGTTCTCTGGATAGATCGATCAAGCTTTGGGACTTGAAAACAAAAGTGGCTGACAGTGCGAAGTCCAAGTGTGTTGTCACATACACTGGCCACCGAGACTTTGTTCTTTCAGTGGCAACGTCGAATGATGACCGCTTTGTCTTTTCAGGAAGCAAGGACAGGGGCATCATTGTGTGGGATAAAGAGTCCGGAAACCCGTTGTTGATGCTGCAAGGTCACAAGAACTCAGTCATTGGAGTTGCTGTTGCTGGGGGTTCTCCTTTGGGATCAGAATGGTCGGGTGTTTTTGCCACAGGAAGTGGTGATTGCAATGCAAGAATTTGGAAGTGGAAAGAATATTAATTAGAGCAAAAAAATAAATCATAGAGATATATAACGTACTTTTTTTTTTTTTTTTCTTTAATTAAAATACCTTTTTAGTGAACTTTGGCAAACCGTCTTGGTTGATCAATACATCATCGGTATCCAAAGGACCTGGACCTACTCTGGTTAAGATGACTCTTGAGCATCCCTTGACGATGTCCATGTCCAAGCTCAAAGTATCGAGTAGTTTTTGATCTTCGAAGTTTTTCATGAACTTACTCAATTGGTCGTTGTTGTACTTGCTTTCCCATCCACTCAAGTCCTTGAACATAGCATAGATGAAAGACATCAGCTTGTCTTCATTTTCCTCTAGATAGTACAGTACTGCATTTGGACCAGCATCGAATGTATAAGCAACGATTGTTTTGCCGTAGAATGCATTGATTGTGTGGACCAATCTAACAACCTTTCTTGAAGTGTCGTTCATGTAGAAAATTGGTGGGTATGAATCCAGGCAGGTTGCGTGGAAGGAGTTGGAGTCCTTCATGGTCAACTCAGCAAACAGTTCAAAGTCTCTGTCCATTATGCTTCTTTTCATTTGTTCAAATCTTTCAGGCACAACCTCAGTGATTCTCTTTTGGAACAAGTCACTGGTCTTAACAGTCAGTTGCATACCAGAAGTTGAGGAAACATCTTTTTTATCCGCACAGGCAACCAACACACAGGCCTTCATCTGTGGCCAGTGTTCCAAAGGAGCAACTTCAACGGCCTTTGAATCACTTCCATCACTCTTTTCACCCATTTCCCAAGCAACAAAGCCTCCAAATAGGGATCTACAGGCTGAGCCAGAGCCCTGTCTGGCAATCTTGGACAGCTCAGTCATATCATCGTCCAGCTGGAGCAACTTGGCGACACAGGCAACCAAAGCTGCAAACCCAGCAGCAGATGAGGCCAAACCAGCAGCAGTGGGGAAGTTGTTGATGGACACTATGTGGATGAACCAGTCCGATATTTTTGTTAGGGAGGCGTCCTGGGCCTCCTTCTCCTTTCTCTTCAATCTCAAGTTGGCCAAGACCTGCGTCAATCTCTTGGACTCGGATAGTTGGAGGTCCTCTTCACCATTCAACCACAATCTATCCTTGGTGAATGATGAGCATGTCATGGCACTGGTGGTGGTCTTCAAATCGGATTGGTCTAGGGTTACAGAAATGGAGGAATTTGTAGGTAAGTTCAGGCTGGTGTCTCTTTTACCCCAGTACTTCAAGGTGGCAATGTTCACTGGAGCAGTTATAGAAGCTGTGTATGTTTCGCTCATGTTGTTTATATATGATTAAAAAAAGAAAAGCAAAGAAAGTAGTTAATTATCTAATAGAAGTGTAGGTGGAGGTTCCTTTGGTCTTTGGGATTCTTTAGGTTATGGTGAATTTTATTCAAGTGATCTTACCTTGACACGAAATATGAAGATTGGATAATTCAGTAACAACAAAAAAATACAAACAACTGGTTTTGTAAAAGAATTATTAAGAAAAAAATGTATATAAAGAAAAATTTTCCTCTCAGCTTGGTTGGTATCCAAAACAAGTAATATTTCCTACTTTGTTTATTTTCCAAAATAAACCCATGTTTGTATTGAATTTTGCCGCCTCTCTTTTTTTTTTTTTCTCATCAAGTGACTTTTTTTTTTTTTTCATGTTTTGGGAATTGATTTTTAAACGAGGAAGTGTTATAAAAGTCAGTGGGAGTCACGTTAAACATACGACGCTTTAAATGATTATTTGGATAATTCATCAATCAAGCTCAATGGAGTGTGTGTTGGTACCTCTTTTTTTTTTTTTTTTTTTTTTTTGTTGTTTTTTTTGAGGCAGTCACGTGTGCACCACACCACACAAAAGCTCTTTTTTTTTTTTTCTGATTGCACCCACATGTTTAAGTCCAAAGGAAAGTCTGGCAATATCTCCAGCGGAGAAATACAAAAATAGCTTTCTTATCGTGAAACACTCATATAATTCCGTTATCTTCAAATCAACACTGGCCATCTCTTATCAGAAGATAAGTCTTATCAATTAATCAACCCGTTGATAACAATGGGTTGAAATTACAACATATATTTATCAAAACTTAAGATTTACCTAACACAAAAAAAGAAATAAATTAAATTAAAAAGATTATATAGATTCATTTATCAATTCCACATTAACAGCATCCTTCTTATTTTCACCTTCTGAAACGGTATCCTCTTCAGCAGTATCTTCTTTAACATCAATGGTCTTTTCATTGATGAAGTCGTAGGCTGTTAATTCAGAGATATCATATCCTTCCGATTCCAAGTATTCCATGAATCTCTTGTCTTCCAATTGTTGAGAGACTTGATCCAATGGGGGAGCGAATAGTACGACAAATGCAGCACCAAGACATAGCAACCCACCTAGTAAGAAGGTGGATTTGGTACCACCATGAGTAACCAATTTCGGAAAAACATAGCCAGCAGCTAAACCACCAACTATACCAACAGCGGAACAAATGGAGAACATACCACCTCTGACAGGAGTGGCAAAACCAGCAGATGAAAAAAGTAATGTGTTGTTACCAAACCCAACGTTACCAATGGCCTGGTACAGGGAAAACAATGCAGCAAAGGCACCGACATGGTGCTTCAAGTTGTCCAAGCGGAAGTATAAGATCAACCCAATGGCACCTTGGATCAAGGAGGCAAGGGCACAGGTGTATCTGATACCGAATCTGGACGCTATGTCAGAACCAGCAACGGAGCCAACAACTTGGAAACCCTGGAACATCATGTTGTAGGCCCAGACTTGCTTTTGCTTACCTGAGCCACCCAAAATCAACTCAATGATCAAGGATGAAGTACCACCAAATCCATAGGCAGATAAATCAAAGCAGAACCATGGAATGGAGAAGACAATGATTCTGTACCAGTAGAACTTCAATGCCAGTAGGTACGGAATCTTACCCTTGAATCTATTCTTTTCAAATGATTCAGATTCCTTGACACCCAGTCTTCCGACAAAGAAGAATGAGGAGAAGAGGGCACCAAATCCAGTAACCCATCTCCATACATAAATGTATCTGTCCTCTCCAACAATGCACGTGATGATGAATACCATGAATGCACCAACAAAGAAACCAACATCAATGGCTGAGCAGGTGAACAAGATGATCCACATGTTTCTGCTTTTTGGAGGTAGCTTTTTGGAGATATCAGTGGCCCATGAAGCAGCTCCTGGATACTCAGAACCTATACCAATGCCCACCATGAATCTCAAAAAGGTGACGTATGACCATAGGGAGTTTGGAGCTACTGGGTAATGTTTTCCTGTGGACTTGTCTAAGTAGTATCTGTCAGCAGTTGGGTGTGTTTGTGTTCCCTTTGTGAAGGCACCTGCCAAGAGCAAAGAGAAGATGATCATGATGGCATTACCCATAAGAGTGACTTTCTTTCTGCCAATCCAGTCAGACAAAACACCAAAGAACAACATGGAAACAATCATACCGGCAGAACCAATGGCTGAGATGTTCTGAATAGCAACGGAATGGGTGTATTGGGGACCATAGGTGGCTTGCAACCCACCGTTCAAGGTGTTTGTACATGAGGTGATGTACCCATCAGTGGCCAAACAGAAAGAGGCAAAAAACATTTCCACCAAAGTCTTTCTCTTCTCTCTTGGAGTCAACGCCTGGTAGTCCTCGTTGATTTCATTCTTTTGTTCCTTGACATATGCTAGCTCTTCTCTTTCAGCTTCAGATTCAAACTTGTTACCCTCACCTCGCAAGCCAGCATACTCCTTGTTACCGTAATTGACAATGTTGGTGATCCATTCCGAACCCTTGGGAATGTCTCTTTTCCAGGCAGGTTTGTCTAAATGTCTTTTAGAAAAGGGTATTCTTTGTGTAGTTTTGTTGTCCATTGTGTATGCCAAAAGAAAAAGAATAAAAAAAAAATGTATCTGATTTAGAACCTTCCTGCTAAAAAAAGGAAAAGAATTTCAGAATGTTGAGAAGAAAAGATAATTAATATTTTTTTTTTAGGGTCTTTCTAAAACTCTCTTAATTCTACATAAGTTATTGTATAATATTCATACATACTCATTGCATCCATCAATCTTTTTATATATGTTGAATAATCAACCTTTCAAATGAAATATGAAAAAATAAAAAAAGCCAGCTGATATCATTATTAGATATTCTTGACTTAAAAAAATATAATAAAATAAAAAAAGAAATTGAATTTTTTATAATTATGAAAAGCAAATCATTATGCGGCACTTTTTTTTTTTTGTATTGTATTAGCGCCTAATTTACCCTTTTCGTAAACATATCGTTATGAAATATTTTTCCTTTTGAAAACGATGAGCAAAAAAAAAAGAAAAGTCCGGAAACGATTTGACTTTTCAACTTATCTCAGACGGATTTATTTTATAAAGCTGGACAAAGTGGCATAATATGTCAAAGGACTTTTACTCAAAAAAAAAAAAAAGAATTTTTCAAAGAAAAAGAAATTAAAGTCCAAAGGTGTTATTCAAGCTGAGCAATGCAACAACCATAGATCCTACACCTCTCGACTAAAAAAAAAAGGAAATAGGTCTTTACGATCCATGTTATCAAACTTTGATGTGTCCTCAACAAAGTGTATACTGTTGTATTTGTCATACATACTTTAACATTTAACACTTACCCAAGAATTCACAAAAGAAACAGAACTGAAAATGTTTGGTTTGTTCGAGAGGTGTTTGACGTAGTCACCTTCTAAAAATATATCAGTATGCTTTCAACAAAATTACAAGTAGACTGTATTGTAAGTACACAAGTGACGCCATTGCCGTCTTTTTTTTCCTTCCCCTCAGTTAACAATATACATTGGCTCGTAAGAAAAAAAACATATCTCCCGCGGATATAATATACTTGTCAAGTATAACTCCTCCTATGTTAGGGGAGTTGGTTGTTTTTTTTTTCAGGGCATTGAAATTCATCAACAATAAGGTTGGAATATTTGTGCAACATGCAAGGTCGGACATAGCAAAAAAATCATCATCAACCACACAAATAGATTAATTATCATATATATCATCAGGTAACTTGTACTCAGCATTGCTTAGGGAGAAAACTCTGTCGTTATCAAGAAGTTCATTCTGGTCAATGTTGTCCTTCAGCATTTTATTTTCATTAAATACCATCCCTTCTATATCCTGCTTGGATGGTAAAACCTGGTTGTTGGTGGCACTTCTGCTGGCTCTTCCTACAGTGGTGGCTATGCTTTTGTCATCTCCTATTATCTCATTGAAAAACGATCTTTGCTTTAAAATCTTGAACAGGCTCGTATTGATATGCCCATTGTCAAACCCATTATCTAAGCCAAAGTTCCCCTTCAAATTACCGTAATAGTTCAACAGAATCTTCTTTTCCTTATCACTTGTCAAATCAGGTAGCTCCTCAAAATAGTCCTCTAAGTACATCTTGACCACTTTGTCAGCTGACACTTGGATGTTTTTGGTGCTTGACTTATTGTTTTTCTTCACCTCCGCTATTATCTTGTTGATTATTTGATTCCTACGTTCCTTATCCACCTGTTGGAGTAATTGCTGTGATATTCCGTTTCCTGTGTTCAGCCCGCTCCCCAATGATATACTGTTTTTCACAAATCCTTCAAATCCCCTGATTATGTTACCATAACTGTTATAACTGGGTCCTTCGCTGTTGTCGTTATTCGCTGTTCCTCCACTTGCATGTACCAAAAAATTTGATAGCGTGTTGGATCCTGTTTGGTTTCCAGTTCCGCTATCATTCAGGTATCCAAAGTACTTTGTTTCCTTATCAAATATCTCCTGGTTCATGTCATTCAATTTCGCTTTTAAGTCTTTTGAACGAGATAGTTCAGATGATAGGTTGTTCAAGTATTTTTGAATATCATTGTCACCGATTGGGGTATTTTCACTCATGCTCTTTTCTACTTTTATTCTTAAACTGATAGAGTTTATATTTAGACTTGAATTGTGAAATGGGCTTAATGGTATATTTCACTTCAATGACTTGTTTATCAGTTGTTGATTTCTTTCAAAGTTCTACAAAAGTTCTTTTCTTTGATGAATATTTTTTTTTTTTTTTTCGGGAACGAATATTAACTAAAAAAATTAAAAATTATAAAAATTGTTCATTTTGATGTACATTAAGAATATAATATATGTGCACCTCCAAGCTGTTCTTCCCAATGTTTCGAATCAACATTAGTGACAATCTCCTTAGATCATCAAGACAGACATTGATCAAGTCCAAATCTATATTCCACTTCAACAAGGTCTCATT
Source organism: Hanseniaspora lachancei (assembly GCA_030567275.1). Classification (NCBI taxonomy): domain Eukaryota; kingdom Fungi; phylum Ascomycota; class Saccharomycetes; order Saccharomycodales; family Saccharomycodaceae; genus Hanseniaspora; species Hanseniaspora lachancei. The sequence goes on along the minus strand of JAJLRX010000220.1, from coordinate 151,382 downwards.
CTACTCAACTAGCGTTAACAATGAATACTCCTCTGAAAACTACACCAAACTATACAACTCTTTGAGCCCACAACAAAAAGTCATATTCAAAACACCACCATCTAAAATGGAAAGCATACTAAACACATTCACTAAGGACCAGGTTCACCAATCCGAGTATGAAAGGTATCTACACATCAAATCAGTTCAGCCATGGCTTCTGAAGTTCAATTCTCCTAAGCTAGTTGCTTTTTCTGAGCTTTTTAGAACAGACAAACCCACCGGTACTCACTTACTTTTGACTCCTTGTATTTGGTCACTGACCATGTCCTCATTGATGATGCTTTCTGGGTTTAACCAACTGCAAACATCTGTTGCTGATTCATTGTGTACTTTTGGTTTGCAAACCTCTTTGTTCATTGCTGGTGCATACATCATGAGATCAGCCGGGTGTGTTGTCAATGACATGCACGACAGGGACTTGGACTTCAAGGTGTGGAGATCATTGCAAAGACCAATGGCATGTGGCCGTGTCAACTACACAGAGGCCTGGCTGGCCCTGCTGGGTTTGACCGGTCTTGGTGTTGCCATCCTGTACTTTGGCCTACCTTGGCAATGCTGGTGGCTGGGTCTGGCCTCTTTGCCTATAGTCTTTGTTTATCCTCTGTTCAAAAGATTTACTTACTATCCCCAAGTTGTCTTGAGTTCTTGCTTCAACTGGGGGTCTCTGTTGGGTTTTGCTGCTATTCTGGGAAGCTACAACTATGCTGATTTCAAGGAAACCGAAGAGAAGCAAGATTTGGAAATGGAGGATCTTCCTTGGAGATCCATGGCTGGTCTTTATGTTACAACCTTTCTGTGGTGCATGATTTATGACACCATATACGCCCACCAAGATAAAAAGTTTGATATCAAGGCCAACATCAAGTCTACTGCTTTGAAATGGGGCTCAAACACCAAGCCAGTTTTATACACAATGGCTGTGGTTCAAACATTGGCATTGTTTGATAGTTTCAATGAGGCAGGATTGATAGGCAAGGACAGATTCTTCAGTACCACCAGTATGTTTGCCTTCAACTACTTATTATTCAGAACCATTTACAAAGTCAACTTAGATGATCCTAAGAACTGCTGGTACTACTTCAAAAGAAATTTGAAATACGGTCAAGTAATAACAATTGGACTATTGATGGAATACGCATATCAACTGTTCAAACATAAAGACAATGAAACCAAAAGATTGCATCATTAAAAAAAAAAAAGTTATAGTATATACAAGCCAAATGTACTTTCATTTCGGGTTAATGTTATGATCTATTTTGTGCAGAAAAGAAAGGCCCTCTGAACTATATAGGCCAGCTCACTTCTTGTTTATGTAAAATTGGAAAGTTGACCAATCATTTGGATACTCAGCACCATCAATCTTCAACAAGTACATATGCTTGAAACTGAAAAGTTTTTTTTCGAGTAATCTTTTGTTTTCTTCAGAGCCGTAGGCAAAGACAATGCAGGTTTCATGTCTCTTCAATGCGAGTTTGTCCTGAGTAAGAACTTTAAATGTGTTTGGGGGCAATTCGATGATGTTCTTGTTGTCGTATGTCTTCATAACCAGTTTGTTATCCATTTTAGCAACTTCAACAACAATTTTCTTTGGGAACTTTCTGACATAATACGCACCTGTACACCCAATGGCTGCAACAACTAGGCAGAAAATGTCATGGAGACCCTTACGGTATGCTTCATTATTGGTGTGTATTGTCTTCTTCAGCAAGTATGATGGATAGTTGATTTTCTTGTTGGAAAAAGACTCTTCAAGTTTTTCCAAATAATCCATTCTTTTCTGAAGCTCCTCAGCAGTCTCTTCTGGAACCACAATGTTTTTGTTGAAAATGGTCATGTACGTTGAGCTGAATGCCACGGCGTAGACAAATATAATACTACTCAGCGCCTGAACCAGTAGTGTTTCCCACTTGCTGGGTGTGTATTTATAAAGAACAACGTTTTCAGCATGAAATGGACTTCCTTTCACACGATCAGTGGTGTATTTTCTTATCAAAGGAGCCCTGGAGTTTATTATATTATTCAGTCTTAGGCATGAAAGTTTAAATCTTGAAAACATACTTACAGCTTTGTTATGTTTTAGTTGTTTCCTCGGTATCAGAAAACGAACAGTAATATGGTGTTTATTACTGCTAGAATATATTACTGTTTTCTCCAAAATTAAATATTTAAGAAATTGAGAAAAAAAAAAAAAAAAGTTAAAAAGCGTTGTTAATGCTATTGGTCAGAAAATGCTTCTAAAGCGTTAAACGCTACACATTACTAAAAATGAAAAATAAATACAAATTTGGGAAATGCAATGAACGCGTATATCCGAAAAGCGGCTGTGTCTGGTTTTAGTCAATTTTGGGTTTGTTTTTTTCTGAAAAGGGAAAACCCCAAGCCTTAATCAATTAAACATGTATTTTTTTTATTATCTATGATTTATGTATTTTTATTATATAGTTGTTAGTCACAATGATTTGATTACAAGTATTTTGCTTATTAGCTAAACCAATCAAGCCATAGTGCAGAATGAGTTTATTAGATCAGCAAGAATCATACTTAACAGAATTACTAACAAGTGTATCTGGAAAACTCATTACAGAATTACAGGAAGAGAATTTGAGATTAACCCAAGAAAATGCAAATTTAAGGCTCTCTTTGAATAACTGTAAAAAGCAACTAATTGACAAAAAGGCAATTGCCCTTAAGTTCTTGATCATGCAAGACATTGTTGAACGAATGACAGCTTTGAGAGTCCACAGAATCACCTTGCCATACGAAAGAAAGGAAATAGACGAAGAAGATGAGCCAAACGGCATAAGATTGGAGATTTCACAGGCAATGTTGAACTCGGTAATTGATGAGAGACGGGTGATTGACTATTCATTGTACTTACCTACAGGAATGAACTATAACATGAATTTTTTGAAGTTGGTTGAACACACTACTTTGGATAGCATTGACAATGATGAGGAAGAAAAAGACACAGCACAAAATGAAAAGGACCCTAAGGTTGAAGCCGATGTAGTTTATGTGCCTTGTTTGCAGCAAAGACACTTCAAAGATATTGAATATCTAAGAAAGATACTCCCAAATGTCTTTTTTGACATGTTTGCCATTCAACATGATAAGTTGTCAATGTTTTATGGGTCATTGCAAAAGTTCTTAACTAATAGTATTCCTGAGTAATCATCTTCCAAAGTCGGAACAAGCTACAATGAATTATTATATATCGGCTTTTGCTTCTATTTTTTTTAAATATAAGGCCTCAAATAGTTATAACAATATATACTCTATTATAAATCAATAGTTAGCTTACCGTCTTTACTAACTACAATTTTCTTTAGTAACTGCTTTTTATCCAGCTTAGCATCTTTGCTTTTTTCCAAAGTCTTCAAGATCTTATACAGATTGTCACCTGGTTTCAAAAGATCTCTAACAAAATCATCGTCATTTTTTGAAGCCGTCTTTTCTTTTTTGGCTATTTCATTAACAACTTCTGGTTTCTTGGTATTTATTTCCTCCTTTGGCTTAGATGGTGTATCCTTTTTATTGTTCTTTTTGTTCTTGTCCTGATACAGCTTCCCCATGTACTTTTGTTCTTCAGATATACACTGGGTGTGCTTTTTGTATAAACCATCGTAGTCATCAAAACATTTGTTACAGTCTATGCATGTATAATAAGCATCTCTACACTTGTAGAAATGCTTTTCGGTTTGTCTTTTAGGAACAGTCTCATTACAGACTTCACAGTTAAAAGTTACCATATTTGCAGTATATATTATTTTCTTAAAATATGTCTAGATTTCGTTGTTATAACCTATCTTTATTTTTTTTTTTGAATTTTTATTCAAAGTATTCGCATTTATAGAAGAATCATTTAACATTGATTTGAAAATTAAATTAACAGTAGCGAAAGAAGCAGAAAAAAAAAAAAAAAGAAACGTTCTCTTTTTTTGAAATTCTGAGGTTTGCTTGTGCTAGCGCTACACAAAGTAACTCTCTGCATTTATAACACGTAACCGCTACCACAACTCTGTCTGTATATTTACCCAAACATTCATGTTGATTTATTTTTATTCATTTTTAATTTTTATTTTAAATCCGTTTTTTTCCATATTAAAAAAAAAAAGAAAAAAACAACCACACATTAAATATACTCCACAAGTCTTTGGGATTCCCACGCAGAACGGTTTCTCGGGTTTTTTGGTGGCAAAAAAAAAAAAAAATACAAAACTTCAAAACACTATCTATAAAACTATAAACTAATCAAACTTATTATAAAGGAGGGGAACCCCATATAATACTCAAACCACACAACATTAAAACAAAGTTAAAGTACCTTAATCTATTTGGAATAAATAAATTAAAAATTAATAAATAAAACTTTGCTCTTTTTCTTCTTATTTGTTATATCTCTATTTCAATAATCTTATCACACAATGAACAACAACACTGTCTCATTCCAAGAGAATGGTCATGAAATCAAAGACACCTATTTAAAAATCATTAACAACTCCGAAGACAAGCTCAAATGGTTGATTATCACCAATGATGACAAGAATGAGCTTTTTGTTGAGGAAACCGGTGAAAGTCTTAAGGATTTTGTTGATTCCCTAAAGGATGATAGTGCCAAGGTCAGATATGGTATCTGTAAGACCATTCCACCTGGCTCTGATGTTGAAAAGTTACTATTCATTGGTTACTGCTCAGACTCTCTTCCAATCAAGTACAAAATGGCTTTTATGAAGAATTTGCAAATTGTCAGAGATGATTTGTTCAACAATTACCATGTTTTGATGGAAATCAGAGATGAAAGTGACTTGAGTTATGAAGCTATCAGTAAGAGACTTGGTGATGCTGCTGGTGCAAGATACAGTATCCAAACGGGTAACAGTAAGGGTTCTTTGCTACATAGCGGCTCTTCGGTCAAGTTACCTCAAAAGGTCATCCCTTCAAAGTCTTTCAGTAAGGCATCATCAGCTCCTGAACCTTTCAAGAAGCCAAGTCCTTTGCCTAAAAAGGCATCTTCCCCATCGCAACCATTCAATGCTCCTGCTCCTACACCAAAGAAGCCATCACCTGTTCCTCCTGTCAAAAGGGAAACAGTTGAACCACCAAAGCTACGTGTATCTCCTACAAAGGAAGCATCTGATGATGAGGATGGATGGTCTGAACCTCCTTTGGAAGAAAAGGAAATAGGTCACAAGGGTTCACACACCACAAGCTCATGGAAACCAATTGGTAAGGTTGACTTGAAAAAAGTCATTGCTGAAGAAAAGGCCAAAGAGGACCCAAGATTAGTCAGGGAAAAGGTTACCCCAGGGTTTGTAGCCAAGAGAAAAATACCTACTCCTGAGCCAGAAGAAGTCAAAGTTGAATCAGAAGATGAATTGGATTTGATTGAGGCTGAACCAGCTTCTGAAGTTATTAACATTGATGAGACAAATATCCAATCTGAGCCTGAAGTCGTTGAAAATGAAGAAGAAAAAAATGGTCACTCTGAACCTGAAGTTGTCAAAGATGAAGTTGAACTGAAAAAGGAAGAAGCCGAGATCGTTGAGGAAACTTCAACAGAGGCAAAGACTGAAAATGATAGAAAGGCTGATATTGAAGCCTACTTGTCCAAGATGTCAAAGAAATCAGGTACATCCTCTCATGGATTGAAAAAGTCCGCGGTTGAAAGCAAAGAATCCACTCCTGAAGCTAAGCCACCTACCTTGCCTTCAAGATCAACCAACTCTGTGTCATCTTTCACTCCTGAAATCATAAAGCCAAAGCCTGCTGTTAAAACCAGAGCCTCTGAAGAATTTGATGATGAAGTCAAGGTATCTAAATCCAACATCAAGAGATATGGTGTTCCTTTGCCGGGTTTACATGTTGAAGAGTCAGCAGAAATCAAATCGGAAAAAGAAAAAAAAAGCGATGATGGCTGGTCTGATGAAGATGACGAAGAAAAGAAACCGGAAATATCCTTGAGCAAGAATGATGAAAAGAAAAAATCACCAGCCCCACCATCTTTACCATCAAGAAGCGAAAGTGCTGTTCCAGAGCCAAAAAAAGAAGAAACTAGAGCTGTTCCACCTCCACCTCCAGCAAGAGCTGTTCCTGCTCCAGCTGTAGAATCTGAAGACGAGGTCGTCAAAGCTAAGGCATTGTTCGACTACGAGGCTGATGAAAGCAATGAGATATCATTCGCCAAAGATGAAGTTTTAACAAATATTGAAGAGAAATACCCAGACTGGTGGTACGGTACCAATGAAGCTGGTGAATCAGGTGTGTTCCCATCAAACTATGTTCTTAAGATTTAGTCAGTGCTAATTAACACTAATAATAACATTTCATCAAGTCATGTATGATATATTTAATTACTCTTACTGAATATAGAGAAGAGATTATAAGCTATTTTGAAAAAAAGACATTAGAAACCTTTCATCTAATTATCTTTTGGTCCAACGACTCTGTTTTTTTTTTTTTGTGAAAATAATGTCAACACTCATCAGATAATTAGTTGCTTCTAGAAATAAAACAAATCTGAAACAAGTTTCAATCATTTCGAAAGTAGTCATCGTTATATTTTTCAAATATTTTTTTTTTTAACCGGTGATTATCGCGGATGGAAAAACAACCAAAAGTTTTTGAGGTTTGCTTTTTTTCATAGAACACCATAGAAAACATCTGAAACACTCCAAATGTCTACACCTGAGTTGCATATCAGGCACATATTTCCAGTAGTGGTGTAAACTGCTAAAAACAATATTGTGATGTAAAACATGAAACACTTTTAAAACCTTTTTCAATTTTTGTCGTTAATTCTACTAAGAACACAAGTTAAAACTAGTATCAACTGTATATTCTAAATTATTTGCCAAACATTTAGCTGATTGGACCTAGAAAAAAAAGTCTGCGATGTTATCAAATAAATATATATGACTTTTTCAAATTTTGATTATATATAAATAAGCAGTTATGGTATTGGAAAAGATCTTTTTTAGTTTATTTTTTTGCTTGGTTTAATTAAGAGGTTTTCAGTATACTGTTTGTCTTCATATGATTTAACATAAGTGATAACATAAAAAACCACAGAACCAAATAACCATGATTTCAAACAAATTAAAACTTTTTATTGCTACACTCTTTGCTGTTGAGCAAGCCTCTGGTTACACAGTTGCTTACAGCAACAGTAGTACAAGCGCCTTAAGTGGTGATAGGTCATTAACAACCATTGGCAGGACTGTTTACTCCGTTCCATCGATTTCATCAACTTCAACTGTTGATCTGAGCCTTTCTATAGCTACTAACAGTGTTATAACCACAAGCGACTACAACTCAACCAATGGTACCTCAACTTTCTCAAACATAACCAGTACATCCAATGGAGGCCAAATCACAACCACCATGCCAGATGTAATCGATGAGACAATCACTGTTGATACCTCTAAAATTGTCACTATAACCTCATGCAGTCACGATGCTTGTGAAACCAATAAGTATTACACTCTAAGGACCGCTGAAAATACTACTGAAGTTGTTTCCACATACGTCTTAACCACTTCATACAAAACTATAGAAAACACCATCACCCAATACACTACATGGTGCCCATTGACAGTTTCTAAATCTAAAGTTGCAACAACAATCTCTTCATCCTCTTTGGCTCCTAGCTTTCAATCATCCGTTGAATCATCCACTAGTTCTTCAACACAGGTCAAAACCTATAGTGCATCATCGATTGTCTCTAGTTCAAGTACAGCTTCAAGTTTTAACTCCACTAGCTCTCAAACACAGCAAGTATCTACTACAGAATCAAGACAAGAGTCTTCTGTATTTACTAGTACTTCTTTGACACAATATTCTACATTGAATACAACTAGTACAGCTTCTGAATCATTATCATCAACTGCTGTAATTCAATCAACTTCAGACTTCACCTCAACAACTAGCAGCTCTGAATTTAATTCCAGTTCTACTGAATCATCACACCTGTCTTCAAGTACTGAATCTGGTGTAACTTCCACAAATAAGAGCTCAACGGGCATATCAACTACCGAAAAAACTTTAGTTCAATCAACACCTGCCTCTAGTACTGCTCCTAAGATTTCCACTACTCGCATATTCCTTTACCCTATAAGTAGTGGTCAGAGCACAGAGTTATCAACCAGCACAGATGGTGTATCCTCTAGTACTGAAAGTCAAAGTTCAAAGGCATCAAACAGTACTAGTGGCTCATCTTCTAGCACCAAGGGTCATACCACCACTAGCTATCTTACTTACCCATCTGTCATTGAATCCACCATTTCCGTTGATACAACAAAGATTTTGACAGTTACTTCATGTTCTAATGATGCTTGTAAAACCCACCAATATTACACAATTAAAAGCACAGATAGCTCAACCACAAAAATTTCAACTTACGTTTTGTCCACAAGTGTTACTACATATATGAATAACGTCACTGAGTACACCACTTGGTGTCCAGTGACTGCCACAAAATCAGAGACTTTATCAACAGTTACTAAGAACACTTTGGTAATGTCATCCTCCTCATCACACACAACATCTCCAACAACATCTTCTGCAAGTATTACTAGACCAACAACCAGCTCTGTTTCTACATCCAGCACTCTTGAAACTTCAACAAAGTCTGTTGCTACCAGTAGTATTCCATCATCTATTGATTCATCAGCAACAATGCCTACTACTACTATACACACTATCATCACTTCAACTGCTTCATCCGGAAGTGTTACCTCTGTTGTTTACAAGACAACATCCACTCCGGTTCAGTATTCTGTTTTGACCGTCACCACTGAGGGTGTTGTTACTGAATATACCACTTACTGTCCACTGACTGCTACCGAGAAGACTTCTAGCTCAAGTGTTGAAACAGTTTCATCTGTTACTTTACAGGAAAGCTCTGCTACATCTGAAACCATTACTTTGACACCAAGCTCTTCTGTTTCCTCCCATGATGAAAGAACCTCAAGTGCTGTCATTACTAGTACATCAACTACATTAGCAGCTTCCTCAGTGACAATGCCAACTACTACTATACACACTGTCATCACTTCAACTGCTTCATCTGGAAGTGTTACCTCTGTTGTTTACAAGACAACATCCACTCCGGTTCAGTATTCTGTTTTGACCGTCACCACTGAGGGTGTTGTTACTGAATATACTACTTACTGTCCACTGACTGTTACCGAAACATCTGACACTGCTATTGAATCCACTATTAGTACATCATTGAATGAAAGGCCTTCAAGCACCACTACTGACTTTGTTGTATCCACCTCTTCTCCGGAGCCTGTTTTTGAAGCTTCTTCAACACCAGCAACATCTTCAAGCCTTGAGACCAGCATAACATCGACTGAAGCTGCCACATATGTGCTTTCAACTACAAGCACCACTCCAGAGGCCAGCACCATGAGCTCATACACAACTGTTGAGTATCTTTCATCTTTGATTGGCAGTGTAACAACCACAACTCCAGGATCAGCTATTACCAGTGCTATTTCGGCCACTGAGACAAGTAAACCCACATCTTTAACTTTGCTCTCAGTAACCACTTCTGCTTCAACGAACAGTATAGTTAGTGAATACACAGGTGCAGCAAATGCTTTGATAAGCAAAAAGTCCATGAATGTTTTATCCTTTGTTTTAGGATTAATGATAATCTAAGGGCAACACAATACTAGTGTTTGAAAATCAATGTATTATATATACCAATATGTTATTTTTTACATCATAGTTCCAGTAGAGTCAATATCATTACGCCTTTATCAATGACCATACAACTTCGGTGATGGATAAGTCAGTTTCGTTGTCTTGATCATAATCATAAAGCTCCATATCTTCCAATGCAAGATCGCTGATAGAATGATTACCTGCAACTTCGGCGGTAAAGACATTGTTCTCGTCGTATAAAATCTCCTGGACAACACATCCCCTACAATCCAACATCAAGAGAATAGCACCATCATTAGCAGTTTCATCACGGTCAATTTTCTTGAATCCACCCTTCGTTCTTGATGTTTTTTTGCTTTCTAACGCCTTTTCCACAAAATCTTCCTCATAATCCTGAGTCGCTTCAAACTTTTTGTTGATCAGCGTTTCGTTGATGGATTGGATGTTCAAAGTCATTTTGCTGGAGCAGTACTTACATTTCATGATGAAGTTGAATTCATTGTCGTTCTCATCTTGGACGGAATCCAGCATGCTGACAGCATGTGATTTTGTTTCATTGACATCATGACAGCTGGAGCACTTAATTTTGTTGATGTAAAAAACCTGTTTTTCAATGTCTTGCATTTTGATGGTTTTGATGTTTGAAGACATCTCTGCAGAGAAATATAAGTATAGCATTTTGTTTTTTCAGTGTATGTGAGTTGTCTATTCGTTTAGTTAAGTCTGGTTTTAGAATATATTCGCTTAGTGGCTCTTTGTGGGTGATAATTTGATATGTTGAATGAAGAATTACACACACATTCAATTCTTTCATTAGGTGTTGATTTTCAAAAAAAAAAAAAAAAAAATATGGGTGAGATTTTCCTGCTGAGGGGAAACTTCAAATTGATTATACGGTGAACTTCTTAAATGCAATTAAAATTACATTTCCGTAAAGTCAACGTGTTTTACTTTTATCTAACTTATGAATTGAAAGATTATAGTAAAGAACAATGAAGCAATTTGGTTAAGTTTAGATATAAAAAAATATCCCTGTAAGTGAATTTATTGGTTCAGTATACTTATGTAGCTAAGCTCAACGCTGGATATTAAGAAGCTGAGTTAATTACAAAGACACATCAATTTACTTAATTTTGATCAAGAATAGATCATAAATAAAGTAACAATGTTCTTTTTTCAGAGTTAAAGCATAAAACAGTTTCTTTTCTCCCTATAGTTGTAATCCAAAGTGGCTAGATGATATAATCCTTTAAATAAAAATCTTGTAATAATTGTTTAGGTCTAGTCATGTGACTAACCAAATATAATTTAACAGTTTACATTTACAGCTTTTTCAAAAAATTAATAAGTTTAATTTATTAAAAGCATAATTTAAAATAGTCAAGAAATGTAAAGAATGATTTAAAGGGTTGTATTTGAAGTAAGCTTAACATGAAAAGATGATTGATTAGTCTTTTTTTTTTTTCTATATAAAAAAAAACTAAGAGAACAATTTATAGATAAAAGAAGATATATATACTCTGCTATGAGCTATCACGGTTCATCTTAAAGTGAATAATGGCTTCGCTAAAAGTTCTATCTTTGTTGAGCTTTTGCTTGTTCGCATCATTTGAAGACTCGTAGCTTTTCAGCTCTTCTATTAACTGTACAAACCAATCATCATAGTTCTCTTTCAGTTCGGCCGTTGCTCTGTGGTGTGGTCTGACGCTTGAAACATACTCTCCCAAGTCTATAGTGGATGTCCTCTCAACATCATACTCCTTTGGAATCGATTTCAAAAGTCTTAAAGAGTCCCCTATGTGAACGGTCTGGAAAGTTTTCTTTAACAGCTCACAGTAAAATGTCCATGGTACATGTATTTCATACTTTCCCTTTATATCCACCCTCTTAGTTGGTGGGCTATATGTCTTCTCTCTTGTTATTCTAGTGTTATATTTTCTGAATATTCTCTTATCGATTGGTTTTATTTTGTTGCTATTTACAGGGTCACTTAGTTTTTTCATCATTGCGATATATGAGGAATACTTGGGAAGCACGTTCTTCGTTCCAGAAACAGTGTCTAGCATTTTTGTAAACAAGCTTTCATTTTCCACTATGAAATTGTTTTTCTTGTCTGGATTCAGAATATGCTTGAAAAACGTTACTCTTTTAAATAAGAATTGTGTAAAGCCACTTTTCAGGTCTTTATCATAGTTTGGTATCATCTCATAAATTTTTAGTATATCCCCTGTTCCCTTCAATCCGGTATATTTCAAACTGTGCAAGTAATCCATAATATTTGAGTAGTATTGGGGTGATTTTTCTTTGATTTGTGCAAACTTAACTTCAACTTCATTTGATCTTACTTTTTGTTCCTCAAGACTTTCCAGGTATTCATCTTGCATGTATAGCAACTTCTCTATGAAGATATTTGTGGTTCTGGCCTGTTCCACTGATATTTCAGCTTCATCCAACAAACCGTCATGTCCATCAAATAAGGTGTTAAACAAATCTTCGTTTCTTTTATTCATATTTCTTTTTTGACGCTTCTCCTGAGACTTGGAGTATTTCTTTAACTTATAATCCAAGGGATCGTATATTTTTGTTAGAAACGAACGATACATGCTTTTGTGAGTATACTCCTTAGTTAAATACTCCTTATTATCTCGCTGTGCTGCTAATGGGTCATTATTTTTTGATCTTTGGGTGAAGCTGTAAAAAAAGTCCTGTATTTGATACACGATGCTCTGATTGAGCAAAATTTCCTGATCAACTAATATTCTATTGCTATGATCTAAGTTCGAAATGCTGTTTTGAAACATTGTTTGTTCCTTTTCAGTTTTTAATAAACCGCTTTCTAAGTGTGCCTTGGCCAATTCTTGTTTATATTGCTCAAAAAGACTTTCCGAAGTGCGTATATCAAGTTCTGTTTCAAAACCATTGTAGTCCTCAACGCCAATCAACCCATAGCCTTTGCTAGATTCATTCAAGATTTCGTTTGTTGCTGCTACATCGGATGCTTCTCTATAAACATCATTGGTTTCTTTTTCAACTTCCTTGGCTACTTCCAACTGATCTAGGTACTCGGATGCAGATACCATCCCCATCACGTCTTCGTAAGTTTGCTGTTCTGCAGCATCCAGAATATTCTGTTTTGAATAGTTTTTTCTCACTTCTTTCATTGCTTCATCGTGGTCAAGCTCTTCTCGTTGTTTGACTAATGGTGCCAAGGTACTGCATAGTGCGACGTGTGTTCCTATGAGAACTAAGTTTTCAGGCCTGAACATGCATGATTTATACACCAGCCAAGTTATCTTCCAGTATTGCTTAGAATTTCTATATGTATTGAAATCATTTTTCCGTATGAGATTTTGCATAAATCTTTTAAAAGAAAAATTGAAAAATGAATTATTTCCTTTCATAAGTTGGATATATGTATCTTCTAGGGATTATAGAATATAAAAGTAGCATTAAAATAAATGCAAAAGAAAGAAAGAAATAGAAACTATGACAGAATAAAGGATAAATAAAGATAAGTGCAATTGGTTGTATGTTTCTTTATACAATTTTATCTTTTATCGATAATAAAAGAATTAAAAAAAAATTACTGAAATTTATTGGTTCAAGAAGATTTTCTTCTTTTTTTTTTTTTTATAAAAAAATTTTTTTAAAGTAGGTAGAAAAAAAAACGCTTCACAGTCTAAATGTAAATGTAAAGCAAAAAAAGAAAATAAACGACAACCACAGGATTCGAACCTATGCGGGCATAGCCCAAGAGATTTCAAGTCTCACGCCTTAACCGCTCGGCCAGATTGCCAGATTTTCGAAAATTTTATAAAATGATATTAAATTTATTTAGAAGAAAATCTGACCATATTTTATTAATAAACTTTGTAAAATTAGAGTGATCATTCATCTACGATCAAGTACATACAAGGTAGTTTGATATTCCTATAGTGATGTTTAGGTAAATAAACATAAAACTCACAAAAGTGTATAACAAGGAAGTCTTTTTTTTATTTTTATTTAGGGGTTTTTTTGATTAAATGATATACAAGTAAACAGTTCAACAACAAAAAAAAAACAAACTTAAACCTATAATATAAGAGTAGTTGATTGATGTATACCCTACGAAAGTCATTCTAAGTTAATATACGGAAAGCTGATTTGATGAATATGTTAAAATAGGTGAAGATGAACACATCATCGAGAATCTGGAAACAGCATTATACTTTAAAATAAAAGCAACTTTTCAAATGAACTTAATGTTGATGAACTTATATATAAAGAAGCTTGCAAAGAAAGGAGACAATAACGGCAAGATCATTTACATTCTTTCGACAGGAGTTAAGCCAAGCAATGTCATACCGTTGAACAAGGTTTGTCTGGCAGCAGAGTACAAGGCCAATCTAGCCAAGGCAACGTCTTTTTCTTGACCAGCAACCCAAAGGATATCATAACAGGAAGAGACTTGGTGGGACAATCTGAACAAGTAGGTACAGATTGTGGAAGGCTCGTGATTTTTCATAGCAACTCTCAAGACATCTGGAAACTGGGCAATGACTCTGGTTAGGTTGGCAGCACATTCTTCGCTTAGTAAGGAGTAGTCTATGTCAGTGGATTTCAATTCATCAAACAGGGCACCGGCATTTCTCTCAACAGACTTCAATCTGGAGTGGGCATATTGCAAGTAAGGACCAGTGTCACCTTCAAAGGACAGCATTCTTTCCCACTTGAACTCGTAATTGTTGATTCTTTTGGCCTGCATGTCTTGGATCATAACGGCAGAAACACCAATCAAGTCAGCGACCTTTTCAGGATCTTCGATTTGGTTATATTTGGCTTCGTTTTTCTTCATGACCTCGTGCATCTTGTCCTTGGTGTCGTTTAGGATGTTGTCCAGGAAGACAACAGTACCCTTTCTGGTGGACATACCTTGGACCATACCAAAGTTGACATGCTCCAGTCTGTTGGCCCATTCAAAGCCCAGCTGCTTCAGGATCTCAAAGAATTGAGCAGTGTGTAAGTCCTGTTGCATGGCAATGACATAAATCATCTTGTCAAATTTGTATTTTTCGTATCTGTCAATGGCAGCACCGACATCTCTTGTTAGGTATAGAGAGGTACCGTCGGACTTGGTGACCAAGGTTTTACCAAGCTTTTTGTTGAACTTTGTCAAGTCAATAAGCTTGGCACCCTTATCTTCATGAATGAGGTTCTTTTCATGCATCAACTCCAAGGCCTTCTCCATTTTCTCCTTAGGAACTTGGGATTCACCGGAGTAGACGTCATAGGCAATGTTCAATCTAGCATATGTGGAGATGTACTTTTCAATGGAAAGGTCTCTGAATCTGGACCATATCTTCAAGGCTTGTTCATCGCCATCCTCCATTCTTTTGAAGTATTGTCTGGCTAAGTTGTTCGTTGACTTTGGATCGTCTTCAGTGAAGATTTCCTGTTCCTTTTCCTTGGTGACATCCCCGTTGATTTTGACATAAACTTCAAACAGGTGGTTGATAGGGTCACTTAACAAAGCCTCTTCAGAACCGTATCTTTCAAAGCCAATGGCTAACAAACCAAACTGCTTACCCCAGTCACCCAAGTAGTTCATGGAAACAACATCCCACCCCATGAACTTGTACAAGTTGCTTAGGAAACCACCAATGATGGTTGATCTCAAGTGTCCGGCATGGAATGGCTTGGCAATGTTTGGAGAGGAAAACTCAATAACAATTTTTTTGTTTTCAACAAGCTTTAGGGAACCGTAGTTTTGATTCTTGGCCAAAACCAATGGAATGGTGTTTTGAATGATGAATTCTTGGTCGAAGTAGAAGGCAATGAAAATTTCAGCAGCCTTGACAGACTTCAAATGAGGAATGAAGAATTCAGAGTCCTTATCAGCCAACTTTGCAGCCCACTCATGGTTGATTTCTCTTGGATTGACACCCTTTTTACCTCTTAAAATTCTTGGGATAGGAATGGATAAATCACCCTTTTCCAAGCTGTTGACAGTTTCCAAGGCATCATAAACAACGTTGTAGTCAATGCCGGATACTTTAGAGATTTTATCAGCAATTAAGTTTCTGTAGAAGTCAACAACATTTTCGTTTGGGAAAGTCAAGGACTTGATGTTCTTTTCAGTAGGGTTGATGGATAAATTTTGTAGCTGTTCACTTAATGTTAGTGGAGCCATGATATAATATCTTTTTGAGAAGTAATGTAAATTCTTTGGAGTTGAATATATTATTTTTTTGAAAGGATTGCTTATAAATAACTTTTGTCTTTTTAACAAACGAAGCATACACCTAAATACTTTCTTATTTGTAAAAAAAAAGAAGATTCTATTAAAGTGAAAATAATAATGTTGAATATTGATAATTGGATTTTCAAATTTTACATCGATTAATCGTAGCAATATTGTTGTGATATAAGTATGGAAGGAAAAAGAAGAGAGTAGATTCACTCATCCATTTGAAACTTTTTATTATTTTTTTTAATGCTGTTTTAGGTTATTTCAGATTTTTAGACAACCCGTATGAAACGTAAATGGTTAAAATTTTTTTTTGTTCATATGAATTTTGATGCTATCACTCTTTTGGATCTTTTCCCAAAAACGAATGAATTTGTTAGTGACAAAAAAAAAAAAAAGAAAAAAAAAGAAAAAAAAAGGAAATGCATTGTATTTGACACACATGTCCCAATTGGGAAGTAGATCACATGACTTATTTTATAGACATACGGTAGCGTTTAAGAACAACAACATATACCAAAATATTAAAAAAATTTTCCATACTATTTCTTTTATATATTTGGTCACTCTATTCATTCATATATTTTTTCTTTCAAATATATTCATCATTATTGTATAATCTACATGAACGTTAATTTTATAAAGAATTATTCCTACACCATTACCACAAATCAAAGAATAAACAAGAAGATGTTGAAAAATATGCTCAGAGGTCTCAGTATCACCTCTTTATCCACAAAATCTATGATATACAACAACTCACAAAGATCATTTTCATTGCTACTGAATAAACCACAATCTATAACCCCATTCATAAAATCTTTCGCTCCCCAAAAGAGACTTCTGACCATAAACCAAATGATCAGAAACAACAGATTCACAAGACCTGAAAAGGAAAAGAAATATAGATGTAAAGAACTGGAAGGTGCTCCTATGAGAAGAGGCACTGTCTTGAAAGTAATGATCATGAAACCTAAAAAGCCCAACTCAGCCCAAAGAAAAGTGGCAAAGGTCAAGCTATCTAACGGAAAGGTCATTCTGGCATATATTGGAGGTGAGGGCCACAATCTTCAAGAACATCACACTGTGTTTGTCAGAGGTGCTGTTGTAAGAGATTTGGTAGGTATGAAGTACAAGATCATCAGAGGCAAAGGTGATGCCCAACCTGTTGTTGGAAGAGTATCAGCTAGAAGTAAGTATGGTGTCAAGAAACCAAAGAAGGCTTAATGACATTCACAAAGGTTTAAAGAATTGAGTTATTTGTAAATAAGATATATACTCCACAATAAAATATTTTATGGATTAACAAAAGTGATTTTATCACATGTCTATATGAGCGGGGAGCCTTTCTTTTTCTTTTTTTTTATATTAGCCTTTATGTTAGCTTTGTTAAGATAAAGATGAATTTGGGTATTGTATTAGATCCACTGCTTTATGAAGGTCTTTGATGTGATACATGACTAAAACGTATGGAATACGTTGAATGCTTGGCGAGTGCTTATATCCGATAGAAAAAAATTAAAAAATAGACCTCCCCCCCTCCATATTTTCAGCATGTTTATTTTTATACAAAATTGGCTTTAAATAAGCCTTAACACATGAATTTATATGTAGATAGATCACATATTCTCATTAAATACTTTATATTAAGAAGGAAAAAAGATAAATTTAACAAAAAACACCAACAAAATAATAAACAAAGCTATAATTTAGATATCCTTTTTAGTGTTTTTATTTTTTATTTTTCACTTTTAAACTTTATAAATATGCTTCATCTTCCAAACGAAAATCTTCTTATCCAAAAGACTTTATATGAAGCTTTGGAGAAGTTTCAACAAAAGTCTCCTGTGATTATTGATAGAATTGTCACAGACTTTGATTTCACTCAATTCCATTTAACTACGGCTACCAATCCAGCCAACGAGGATGAACTTGATGAATCCAAGATTGTGTTATCATACAGATCCAAGGCTTGGGCTTCACTGTTGAAATGTGCTGATAACGATTTGAGAGTGTTGACATCATACATACTAACAAGGCTGGAAAACAAGTTTAGCCTGGCCCCTGCCACTGAGCTTTCATATGACATCAGTGTTATGATTGATTTGAATGAGTTGACGATGAATGACATTGTTCAACTGTCTTTGTTCAAAGTACACGCTTTGTCTTACCCATTCACCAAGTCCATTGAGGAGTTCAAGACACTACAACAACAAGCAGTCCAAGGTGGGGAAGAAAGAATCATACAGTCAGACACCATCTACCATGTTGAAAACAGACCAAACCAGGAGGGGTTCTACTTGAATGCATCATCAGACAGAATCACTGTTATCTTCAACACAAAGTTCCAAGATTACAATGACCAGGTCTTTGGTAAGGTCTTCATACAGGAGTTCATTGACTCCAGAAAGAGAAACAGAGCCATCCAGTCATCTCCGCAAGTTCTCTTCAGCAACACGCCTCCGTTGGAAATAGCCAAAGTGTGCCCACCAGGCAAAAGCAACAAGAATGAGGACCACTTCATCACATTTGTTTTGTTCCCAAGACACTTTGAGAACAAGACCGTTGAGTTCATGACCGTGGCAAAGATCCTACAGTTCAGAAACTACTTCCACTACCACATAAAGTGCTCCAAAGCCTATTTGCACAGCAGAATGAGATTCAGAGTTGGCTCCTTCCTGAAGGTGTTGAACAGAGCCAAGATCGAGGACGAGGAAGCTGCTAGTGTGAAGAAAACGGTTTCTGGAAAAAAAATGATGTCCTTTTGATCACAGGTTATTCATGCATGGAGATTATGTTATTAACTTATATATGTAATGGAAATATGTTATCAACCTATATATGCATTTGAACTATGAAAGAAAGTGTAATACAATGCCTTTGATTACAAAAAAAAAAAAATAAAAAAAAAAAAGGAAAATTCAATTCACTTGAATACTCTTGGGGTTAATCATCTGAGTTATTTTCTCACAGAGTTTTGAGCTGTTGACCCATCAATGTCGTCAAGTTCAAGGTCGACATTGAACTCATCTAAATTCTTTGAGGAACTCTCCAAGTCTGCGTTTCTCAGTTCCCATGCATACTTGTTTTTTTGCTTTTTGATTGTGGCCAGCAGCGTGCACCCCAATATGATCACAATACCAATGATGCTTAACGAGTCTGGTGCATGTCTGAAAAACAGGACATCCCAGAGAATACCATAGATCAGCTGGGTGTATATGATCAATGATGATCTTGATGTTCTTTTCTCTCTCTGTATCCCCAAGGTCAACGTGTACTGCATGATGAAGCCGGAAATACCGATAATTGCAAACAGAACCCATTGCTTGAGGCTGCTTGGGAGCTTGAAGTGCAAAGATGGAGAAAGTGTGATTCCAAAGAACGATATAACACACACCATCATTGAAAAGTAAGTCACGGACAGTATCGCATCCGCTCTGCTCCCAATCTTTTTGATGATGATGTATATGGTCGATCCACTCAGCATCCCCACAAATGCATAGATGGTTCCAATGACTCTTTGGTGAGCATTGCCCTCAATGATCCCACTTTCGTTATCCCCAGAGTCATGGCCAATGTGCAGGAAACTTGGTCTGGTGATAAGAAGAACACCTATTAGAGCAAAGATTGAGCAGAATGCCTCGATTTTGTAGTAAGCCTCCTTCAATATGAAATAGGCCAACACGGAGGTGGATAGAGGGGTCAAAAATGTTATTGAAATAGAGTCTGATATGGAGAGGTAACGCAACGATGAATAAAGACCAAATACACCAAAGAACCCGAAAAAGCCTCTCATGCACAGCAAGGACTTAATGACAGGAAAGCCAGGCTCCTTGAAGAATATGGCTATGTTGTTTCTTCTTGTGTAGATGTACGAAAACAGCAAAGTTATGGTCATTCTCACAAACAGAATCTCAAAAGGATGGATGCTTTCAGATTCACCCTTGGATGAATCACGCAGGTGGTCTGTCACCAGAAGCTTTGTGGAAAGAGACATGATAGTGTTGAAAAACTGAGCCACAAGCAGGTAGTAAATACCGATGTTGTCATTGGTGTTAGTTAGCACTTGAGGTCTCTCTGAGTCTTCAATCCTGTGATCAGCATCTAGGTCAAACTGAAGATCATCAGCTAATTCATTGCTTGCACTAGTCATTTTTGGATGTACCTTATATGTAAAAAAAAGTGCAAAGTGTTCAACAAATATATACAAATATTAGCTTTTTAATTTATATTACTTTCTTTTTTTCTTGAAATATTTGGATTACTGATAAGAAAACATGGCGAACTTTATAATATGTTTTTTTTTATTAGGAATAATTGTTGCTTAACTCCGTGTAGTCTTCTTTTTCTTTCAGGATAAATTTCCCAAAGAGTTGTAGAGAAAGTTAAAGAATTTAAGCTATAGAATTGTGGTATTGGAAGAAAGATATGTGTTTATTGTATTTCACTATTAGCTTCATATGTCTTGAATTAATCTTCAAGTGTTATTGAATGCAACAAGTATATACCACTGTTGTCTTTCTTTTGTTTTGGTATGGACATTACAAGATAATAATGGCTTGATGTTGGTTGGGTGTAGATAAAAAAATACTTACCCTGTCTAGACCACAAAATACCCCATTCGGGTAAAGACGGTTCCCATCAGAAGTAAAAGACTAACATTTCAAATGAACAATTTGTATTTTTTTTCGGGTTGTTTCCCTTTTTTTCCATATATTTTTGTATGGTCAACACGTTTTCCATTATTTATCAAGACAAGAAGTATACAGGATATTAATCATTACCCAAAAATACACACAGAGCAAGTACTAGATAGTGATTATTATATATTGTTTTAATCAAAAGAGAATTATTATTATACCGTTCTCTTATAAACACTATTCCGAACTTAATTGAAAATGGTGTGCTTAACTAAAGTATTCATAGCCTCATTGTTGTCTTTTGTTGCATTGTCTTCCGGAGCAGCACTAAAACTCAAAGACTCTTTGAAGCCACAAACATACGAAATAAATCCACCAGTCAATGACTTGGCCTTTATGGTTGTTGAGTATTTTGATGTTGACACAAAGAGCTACAAGCAATTTGACATTTCTATAGAGCTATTTTCTGGCCTTCTTCCAAAAACGGTCAAGAATTTCCACCAGATATCCAATGGGGTCAAGGCATTGATGCCTAACTACAAATCAAAAGATGAAGCTGTCACAATTGGATACAAAAACACAACTGTTGACATATTTGAAGTTGGCAAGTATGTTCAGTTTGGTGATGTTTTGCCAGATGTAGGTCCATTTTCTGTCTATGGCTACAAGTTTGATGATGAATCCTTCCAAGTTCAGTTTGACAGACCAGGCAGAGTGGCCATGGCCAACTACGGAGCTGACACCAATGCATGCCAATTCTTCATCACAACAGACACAATGCATAGCTTGGACAACAGCTATGTTGCTTTCGGTCAAGTTGTTGAAGGGCTGGACACAATCATTGAAAAGTTACAATACTTGAAGGACGTCACCTTACCAGAAGGCTTTGATTACAAGGCCAAGATAGTCTACTCCTCCTGCACAGGACTGCACCATGACAGAATTGTTGAAGCCACTGAGGAGTACCTATCTCTAGTTGATGAGTACCGAAAGGGCAATGTCAATGAAAAGAACAGCATGGTTTTTAATCCGATGGTAAGAAGCAAGTTCTATGAGGAGCACATGGATCTGTTGGAAAATACCGAAAAGTTGGTTTCCAGCAACAACCCCCACAAGGTCCACTCATCTCAAGGAAAGCCTAGTGCCAGGGGTCCAACAAACCCAGTAGAACTATTGGCTGTTATTGTCTGCAAGCTTTTGATAGTCTTCAGTGTTGGATATGGTATGAACTTTGTCTACAACAAGTACAAGTACAAGATATTGTCCAAGCTGGGATCAGGCTCCAAGAATAGTGGCGATTATAAAGTTGTTGGTTTAAGACACGAATAACTTCAGCTGCACTGACAACACCGCTACACGTTTATTTCACTAATTTATCCGACATTTGTAAGTTTCTTCGGGGGGACTTCCTCTTATGCTTCATTTCCGAGGTGAGGGGGGTTTAACGCCATGAGCACATAATAAATTTAAAAAAAAAAAAAAAAAAAAAAAATAATAAAATCGCGCTAATGTGGGTTATCACACACTATATATATCCTTTTCAATACACTCAACTCATCAACCTTTTTGAATAGTATATAAAATCAAAGATACTGCTGAAAGGCTACCACACAACCAAAGTGACTCAAATGGCCAAAGGAAAATCTAGTGGCTTTCAACCATCAGCAGAACAAAAAGAGCTAGTTCAAGAACTCGTCGATCTTACTCTGAAAGACAGGGAATTCAACGCAGATGGTGAATTGGTTTATAAAGACTCCAAGTATAAAAACCAAAAGGAAATTGTTATTGAAGAGGTCATTGAGGAACTTGACACCGACGTGAAAGCTACTCCGAAACACGAGGAAACTCCATTTAATGACGACTTGGATTCTGAGGGTATTTCATGGTACACCATCACACCTACATCCTATCTGTTGATCTTATTTGCCTTCCTCCACATGCTCTACTCCCCTTATACAAAAGTTGAGGAGCTGTTCAACATGCAAGTCATACACGACATTTTGAAGTATGGCATTTTTGATATATCCAAATATGACCACACCAAATACTCTTATGGCATATCCGGCTCATTCATTCCTCCACTGATCATAGCCACCTTGATGAAACCATTCATTTACTTGGGAATAATCGAAACAAAAACAGGCTCCTTGACACAGATGTCTTTGCAATTTGGTGCTCGTGGGATTATTGCTGTTATGAATATTTTATCCATTGTGTTTTTCAAAAACTGTGTTCAAATGAGGTTATTGAAGCGACTGCTAAATCCTGGCAGCCTGGGATCTCAAAGAAGAGGCACTTCCAAAAGCAGCATTTACAGTGTTGATGATGAGAGCATCATAGCCCCTTCCTCATCGCTGTCTTATTGGGTTGATGTGTTTCTCTTAGGCCAGTTTCATTTGATGTACTACTGCTCGAGATCACTGCCAAATTTCATCATTGCCTTTGCTATATCAAATGTAGCTTTTGGTTTGATGGCCATGGGCAAGTTCAATACTTCTGTATTTCTGTTATCATTTGGTGGAATGGTGTTCAACTTTGAACTGTTCCTATTGGCTATTGCACTAGTGGTGGCCCACATAATCACTGAAAGCCATTTCACCAACGAAATTGACCTTACTCATTTCTTAACCACTGAGAAAAATGATTCCAAGGATAGATATATTAAAATCTGCAAAATGCTTGTTCTTGGAATATTCTTGGGTGCCTCCTTGTCATGTGCCATAGACTCTTATTTCTGGGGACACAACACTGTACCCGAAGTTGAAACATTCTTTATCAACAGAAACATTGGAATGAATGCCGGCGAACCGATACATGCATACTTCACCAAATACTTATTGATATTCTTTTTGCCACCAACAATATTGGCACTTAACTACTACGGATTGCAATACTCCTATGACAATTTCAAAATGTTCTTTGTCTTAGAAGCCACTGCCTTGGTCTACATGAGTATAATGTCCTTGTTCTCTCACAAGGAATGGAGATTCATTGCATACATAGTTCCTATAATGCTGGTTATTGGGGCCAACGGATGTTCATTCACCCTAATAAACATCAATTATAAAGACCCATTTGGAATCATTATCCCTATACTGATTTCAGTTTCCCCAGTAATCAGTCTGTTCATTTCAATAGTGTTCAGTTACTTAGGAAGTAAAAACTATCCAGGTGGTGTTGCGTTGGCAAAGTTCAATGAACACATTCTTAATGATAACACCAATAAGTATGTCAATACCAATATAACCGTTCACATGGACCCATTGACTTGCATGACTGGCGCCACATTATTTGGGGAAATCGACGAACCCAGCAAGTACACCATAACTTACGACAAAACCCAGGATCCCCAAATAATTGTGGAAAACTGGGGAAATTACGACTTCTTAATTGGTCAATACTACGAGGATTTGAATGAGTTGTCTGAATTCAATTATACACTAATTGGAAAGGCATCCGTCTACAGTGGCATAAACGGTTATCATTTTGAGACTATAAGAGATAAATACAAATTTGAAAATCTATATGATATTATACGGTATATGATTGAACATAGATCCATAGATTTGGTACATGATCTATTTGACGGGATTATTGAGTACGAAGACGTCGTATTCATATGGGAAAGAGATGTGTAGTTCAAAAAAGGGTTACCTAAAACAGTATCTGTTAATATCAGGCAAAAGTTAAGTATACAAATACTTTTCTTTCATTTTCTTTTAATTTTATATATTAGATTAATAAACACCTTATATAAAGATACAAAAACTATTAACATGGTTATATTTTTTTTTCGAATGAATCTTGCAACTCCTTGATGAAGACTTCAGGTAAAATGGTACTTTGCTTAACAACAACTTCCTCCTTTTTGCTCTTTTTCAATTCCTTCAATTGAGCCTTTTCATCCAGGTTGATCTTTTTGGCCATAGCATTCTTGACCCAGTCTTTCATTATAGTTTCACCCATTTGCTTGTAGACACCCTCGTAATTGAAGTCTTTGACGGCATGCTCGTAATAGCCATCAGCCTTACCAATGATGCTTTCTTGAAGAATCAAACGAATGGTTTTGAACCAAAACTGACTCAATTTCGGACTATCAACCTCTCTGAAGGTTTCTTGCACATAAGGCTTGGTTATGATCAGGTTTTTACTGTTTTCGGCTATTCTGAAATATTGCTCAAGATTGTCCTCCTTGAAAATGGCCTCACATACTTCAATCAGTTCATACTTGAACTGCTCAACATCACCTGTTATGTCCTTAATAGTGATTCTATCCAAGCTTTCATTGTAGAACACAGGAACTTGTTTGGATTCTCTAGAGATCTTTATGCTGTATGTGTCAAAATCAACTTCTTGTGATCCAACAACGTGCTTCATAGGAACATCGGATAACTTAACAAAAGGTGACTTGCTTTTTAGTGTATCTAGCTGGAAAACTTGGTTTCTTAGTAGACTTTCATTCTCAGGAGAGTAGTCTAGCTTTAGGTATGTGTGGAACAATGGATTGATCAATTGAGCCTTGACCTTGTCAACAATCGACATCTTGTGAGTCAAAACTTTAGTTAAGGACATTATGTGTATGTATGAATATTGGGTAATGATAGCTTGGCTTGTTTCAAACAGTAATGTCTATACTCTAAAAATATAAAAGGTTTGAAATAAAAATTTTTTCTTTTCAAAAAAAGCTAAAGTTGAAATTTGAGTACGGAAATTTTTTTTTTTTTTTTTTTTTTCAAATTTCACGTGCGGCTTGAATGGATTTTTCTGTATTTTAATTTTGATTATCAACCAGGCTTTCAGGGTAACACACCAAGGAATCTCACTATCGAGAACACATCTGCTCCATCACCTGTGTCAAACACAAGATATCACAAAATATAAACTTTGCACAAAAAATAAATTCTTCATTTTTGTAAATATAAAAAACCGTTTTATTAATTCAAGTATATAATCTTTCACCTAATGAGTCCATATTCTGACAGTCTTGTCTTTCCCACCTGAGCAGACCTTTCTCCCATCCAATGACCAGTCCACAGTATATATTTCATCACTATGTCCTGGTAAATCCACAGACAGTTTCTTTGTTTTAACGTCCCATACTTTCAATGTTGTGTCTTTACTACAGGAAACTAAAAGTCTAGAGTCAGAAGACCACGCTAGCTTGTAAACTGCTGCAACGTGCCCTCTAAAGGTTTGGACGAACTTACCATCTCTACCATCCCAGATTTTTATACTGTTGTCAAATGATGCTGATGCTATGTATCTTCCGTCTGGAGAATATGAAACATGATTTACTAGTTTTTGATGACCTGTCAATCTCACCAGAGGCTTGTTACTTTTAACTGGATTCCATAGGTACATGGTGAAATCATCTGAACATGTACATAGAATTTCTTCGAGAGTACCGTTCTTCTTGGCCACTTTTTCAAAGTTAATGAGTGCGTTCTTTTTCAGTTCTGTTTCGTTGAATTGACTAGTTACTGAAAGTTTATTCGATTTTTCATTAAACCCTGACTTCTGCAAAACATAATCTGTTGATAGAGTTAGATGATTAACCCAATGTCCGTGTCCTTTCAAAATGTTGATGCACAACCCCTTTTGATTCATATCCCAGCATCTAATCGTTTTATCATGAGAGCCAGAGTATATGACATTCAATCCACCCCACTTGACACATGATACATTAGAAGTGTGTCCCGATAATGTCATTTCATTGTTCCCTGAAACTGGATTCCATATTCTTATTGTGGTATCTTTGGAACTGGAACACAATCTTGGAACTTCACCGTCTCTAACCAAGTGGTAAGGTTCCCATGATAGAGATGTGACCCATTTGTTATGTCCTCTTAGTGGCTTTCCTATTTGTTCACCCTTGATGGCATCCCAAACTCTTATGGTGTTGTCCATGGAACCAGTAGCAATGAAACGACCACATGGGGAGTATGCAACACACAAAACCCAGTTTGTGTGGCCACTTAATGTTTTCATTGGAGTTTGAGTGTCACAATCCCAAATTCTGGCTGTGTTGTCCCCAGCACCAGTGACCATTCTTGAAGATGTATTTGGAGCAAAAGATGAACATAAAATGGTTGATCCGTGACCTGTGATGGCTGCAGATGATCTAGTTACAGATTTCACCTTAAAGACAGCCCTTGGAGTAAATATCAAAGTTAGATGGTCTTCTGTGGTCTTCAAACCTGTTTTTAATACTGACTGGTATAAACTGTCCTTGATATCAACAGTTTTGCCATCGCCTACATCAACAGAAAAGGTATAAGGAACCTTGTCATGTTCTTCAGTTTGGTTCAAATTGTTCAACAGCTCTTCCAACTGTTGTTCAGTTATAGTTGCTGGCACTCTCATGGAGGTACCTACAGTATCACCGGTATCAAAGGCTTGGAACTTAACTAATACATTTGGCAAGTCTTCAGGAACGACATCAACCTCTTTAGGTTTCAAAGCTTCCTTTCTTTGCTTCTTTGAAGGTGGTGGTAAAACAGTAGACATATTTATTTATTGGGGTTGTTCCTTTTTTCAATGGTAATAATCAAGTACAAATCAATGAGGAATCTTATCAAAAAGCCATTGAAAAAGTTAAAATTGGATTAAAAAAAAAGTAGTAATCTCAAATAGGAGAAATCTAACCTATATTTGTGAAAATTACCTATTTAGGAAATTCTTGCAAAATTGAATCATACAAGGAAAAAAAAGAAAAAAAATAAAAAAAAAACATAACCCCAACATTCTAAAATTTTAATCAATTTGACAACAATAATTGACTTTTTTTTATTCTTACATATATACTAGTTTTTCATATTTGATCCTGTTGGAGTGGTTCCTTCAATATCCGATGATGAGCTATTTGAAGCACTGGTATTGAATGCCACGCTTCTGATATCAGCTATCCAAGGATCCAGCAACAATTCGACGGCTGAACTTCTTGAGTCCGGATTATGTTTCAACATTCTGCTCAAAAATTGTATTCCTGATTGGGACATTTCATTCACATTAGGAAACTGTGGTATATGGCCTGCAGCTACATGGTACATGATTGCCCATTCGTTATCCAAATTTGCCCAAGGTCTTTTACCTGTAGTCATTTCTAATATTACACAACCTAAAGACCATATGTCATCTGATCCTAATCTTTGGCCCTTTTTCTTACCTGTTATGTTTTCAGGGGCCATGTACATAGGTGTACCCATCATATCATTGTTTTTGTTCTTAGAGTTACTCATCGAAATTACAGATTTTGAATTATTGTGTATTACTGATCTGGTACCCAATTTCTTGGTGCCGTGCTTAGTTACTAATTCAGCAGCACCAAAGTCTACATATTTGACCACACCATTGTAATCCAATAAAATGTTTTCAGGCTTGATATCTCTATGGACTACTCCACTTTGATGTAGGTAGGCCAACCCTTCCAGTAACTCCAGCGAGTACACCTGTGTTATTACTTCATCTTCAAATCTACCATGTTCCAATAAAGATGCTAAAGAGCCACCCTCACAATACTCCATGAAAATGTTTACCTTGTCTCTATGAACTTCAACACCGTAGTATTGAACAACATTTGGATGATTCAAAACCTCCAAAACAGTCATCTCATCTTTAATTCTCGGAAATATCTTTTCCATATTCTTGCTTCTTTGGATTTTTATTTGCTTAACAGCCAATATTCCACCTGTGTCCAAGTTGATTGCTGAAAACACATCTCCAAAGGAACCACCTCCTACAAAGTCTTTCTTCCTCCACTTGATTGTGACATTGGATAAAGAAGAAGCTAATTTCGCTATATACTTATCTTCTCTGTATGAGTCATTCAAAACCTTTCCGACCTTCTTCTTATGTTTATCAATCTTTCTCAACTGTTTCTCAAGACTCTTGATAGATTCCATTCTAATTTGTGAGTTAACCTCCAATAACGTATCATCATCATAGTCATCCAAAGAAATCTCTTTGCCTAGCAACTTCTTTTGTGCCGCAATCAGAAATTTATTCTCCTCCAAGGCTCTAGCTCTGCCACCCATAACATCAAAGTGAGAAATTAACAAAGCTATGCATCCTGACACAGATTTTTTCAAATCTTCATACTGCTCAGAGCTTAAAACTAATATGTATTGATTTTCAGTCATGCTCATTGCATACTCCATAGCGGGAACACACCAACGGAAGGTCTCCATATCTGTTGGTTTACAATCATAACAAATGAAATTGACCCATTCTATGGCATTTCTCAGTGAAGACATCAACATTTTGTTGGTGTAATTAGAGTCCAAAAAGTTTTCCTTAAGTGACATAAAATCCTTCATCAATTCTCTACAAAACAAGAACCCATTGTTTAGCGATTGAAGACCCTTGAATTGTTTGTTAAGTTTTTCTTTAATATCTTTAAATGAGCTTAAGAGACCGTCATGACAGTTGAACCCAACAACAGAGCTTCTTCTCAAAAGCTTCTCCAACAAATTAATAGATGTGGACTTGTTAACATATGTCAAACTATCTTGACCAAATTGAGACATAATTTTTTCAAGCAGATAATCATTGGTAATAGGAGCTGATTCAGAGAATACTATGAAGTTACATTCCTTCAAAGGGCGAGGAATAAATACATCATTACTTTCTTCACAAGTTTCTCCATGGTCTTCAGAGTAGTTATTGCTATTGTTGAACTGTGTGTTGGATTCAAAGTAATTTTTTTTGAATAAATACAACTCATTCAATTCTATAGGTGTTTCCAGGTACAGAGCATTCCCTTCCCACAATAAGGGTTCATCTGGCTTCAACAAAACAACATGACCTGTTCCTCTCAAGACGGCTTCATAAATTTTCAAGCCAGTGTCAGCATCATAATCAACACCAATACTTTTAAAGCAGTCTGGTGCTTTTGTATTCACGCCATTATTGTTAGTTTTCTTGCTTTCATAGATTTGCTGTAATAAATTGGTATGATTTCTTAAGTAGTCTACAACCCTGTATGAAACAACTTTCATGTCCGTGCTGCTTTCTTGTGATTTATAAGCCAGAATAGGCATATCCTTACCATCAACCGTGTGATAAACATTTCCAGACTCAAAGTCAAACTTCATATCTTTACAAGAAACACCATTATGCATTTCAGAGTACCAGAAAGTATTTTCTTGTGGTTCACTATAGTCGTGACTGTTCTGTGAAGCGTCATCTGTGTTTGTTTTATAAGCCAGACCAGAAAGAAGCAAAGTCTTGTTAACACTAATGGAGGGTACCAAATCATTACAGATATATTGGTTGTTAAGTGAGTTTAAAATCTCCTCCTTGAAGATGTTACCATCATTTTTGAGTAACATTTCTTCACTGGCAAAGCAGTAATAACCCAAATCTTCTAAATCACCACCCGTGTAAACCAAGACATAGCCTCTGTCTAACATATCACTGATAAACTCATTTTGAGGCTTTTGAATTCTGAAATTTAATTGATTTCTGACGGAGTTGGACAAAGAGGTGAAAAATCTGTTAAATCTTCTAGAATAGCTTCCAAAGCTTTCCAAATTCTTGTTTAGCCACTCACCTGCATCCTTTTCCTCTTTGAATTTAGGAACATTCTCTATCTTCATAACACTGTACACATGCAGCTTCATTACCAATTGTAAATATAATTTAGAGAACATGAATGCAACAATGTACCCATACTCACCGCCTAGAAATATACCCAGGTTTCTGAAAACCTCCCACTGCTCCAAAATCTCATCAGTGTCCTTACCTGAGCTGAACAGGTTCACACCTTTACCCTCAATCTTCAAAACAATGATGTCATAAACATGGTTGATGGCCAGTTTTATGGAGCGATCCATGTTCTCCACAATAGATTCTATATCAATCTCAGGTATTTTCTTTAATAAAACCTTAATTTCAGCAGATATCTTGATGTACAAAACCAGATCATCTATTATTTGGTCTAGCATCATCATTGTGGGATTGACCAAGTTCTTGGCAACTTGGATTCTGTAAGTGGTGATATCATGGATCAATTTCGCGGAATACTTCAGAATATTTGTAATTCTTTTGTAGTCAATGGGAATACCTAACTTGACGGCCAAATCGCCATGTTCCTTGATAGTTGAAACACACTTAAAGACGCATCCACTCTGTATATTGTAAAACTTTTGGAAAATTTCTTGAATGTTTTCCTCCTTGACTACATTTTCAATGTATTCTGGCTTTATGTTGTAGTCAGTGCACTCCTCATCCACATAATCAATGTGACTTGAAATTGCTTGAAGGGTGTCATCAATTGACGACACGCAATTGATCCATGAGTGAAATAGCTGAATTCTCTCGATAAACTCTTTAGATTTAGTCAATGGTTTATCTTGATGCATGTCTTTCAAAGTTGCCCAATATGAAGTCACCTTTTCATAGTTTTCGATCTTGTAAGCCATCCTTTCAGCATAAATGTTCAGCTTATCTTGATCGTCCTTATATTCAGTGACACCTGTTATGTCATCGTCCATGATAGCTTCAAACACATAGTCAGCCACTGAGTTTCTAAGAATATCCAATGTTTTCTCGTGCTCTTGCAAAACTTGTCCATTCATCCATGCTTTCAATTCCAACCAGAGATCACCTTTGAACTTGGTGTACACATCAAGTCTTCTATTTTTTTCATTGTTGGTATTTTCAACATTTTGCGGTGCCCCATTGTCTATCCCATCCGTGCCGATGATAACAGCATTTTCCCTGAGATCTTCAAGTTTCGATTTCTCCTTGGTTACAATATCACCTGTCAAAACCCTGGTCAGCATCATCTGCCAGGTTAGTCTATCGTTATACTCTTGATCTTCGGCGACTATTAATGAGTCCAACGATTGGGGCACACCAGAGGCATCAAAGTCCGATATGCTTTTCTTAAGCTTAGCCAATTCCTTTATGTATGTTTTTTCCATGCTTTGCAAAGTTGTTCCCTTGTGACCTATTTTGTTTTCAAGCCTCAACTTCCTTTCTCTTTCTGATTGTCTTTGAATTGATGTTTGGTTCAGGGGCTTGCTATTAAAGGAAGACCCAGCCTTAAAAGAGGGCTGTCTCTTGAGATTTGAGGACTCTTTGACAAAAAATGAATCCTCATTGAAATAGCTATCTTGCTGCATCAATACTGGCTGTCTTTCATTTTTCTTTTTGCTACTGGACATTGAAGTCGGTGTAACTTGACTTTGTGAGGATACGGATGGATTTTTCTTGAAATATGAGTCCTTGCTTTGTTTGTTGCTTGACAACACAGGTGTGCTCAAGCTTGACAAGTTATCATTTGTGGAGCTTAAAGGTGTCTTCGTAAACCCGCTTGAAGTTTCTAATTCATCAACAGATGGTGTGGTCATACCAGAAGAGTCAAAGATTCTCTTATTGTAATAGTCGTTTTCCTGTTGATTTTGCTTGATTTTTTTTAGATACTGCTTTTCATTAATTGAATATTGTTGGGAAAGCCCTTGCTTTGTAAGGTTGTTGTTACCTGATATGAAGAATTGTGGACTTTGGTATTGTCTAGCAGAGGAAGGAGTCGAAATGTTGGATTTGGAAAAACTCTGAAACGAGCTGTTGGAAATACTGCTATGTCTACTCAAGACTGCGTTATTCCCAGTTCCATTATTAACAGATAAGATACCCTCGTCCTTAGCTGCGGCATCGTAGTTGCTGTTTGTAATAGTTGCTGATTTATCAGACTTAGCAACACTTACTGTTTCAGAAGGATTTTTTGGTGTGAAATCAAAGCCTTCAGTATTCCCCATGCCACTGGGTGATCTTAATGTTTTGTAGTTACTGTCCACATTGAAAAAAAAATTTGATCTGTCCAAGTGCAGATTGCTTCCATTACTGACATTTGTTGGTGTATTGAGACTGTTTGTTATAGTGTTGGCGTGTTGATTATCAATCATTAGCAATGATGCTTGACTGCTTCTTCTAGAGGAGTTAGAGTCTGAAAAGGATTTATTGCTTGGTGTTATGTGTGTGGAATTACCTTCACTTATAGCCCTGAGTCCAGATTCTGATGTAATAATATTTTGCAGCTGTGGCTTTTGAGAGTTAACCAAGTTAGGGGCTGATTTACTATTTTCATTGGGGAAGTTAAGACTTGATATAGCAGTTTCAACAAGTGAATTAGAGACAGTTTGGTTTAGAGCTGGCTTTTGAGCGCTTGTGGTAGGCAGTTGCTGAGTTTGCAATATGTTCGTATTTTGGCTAGATGTCAGCAATTCATTTATAATCTGCGAAGCCTGTGTAATGCTCTTAGTACTATTGGGTGATGAAATCACACCGTACAGCGAGTTCGTGTTGATATCTACTGTGCTAGCTTGATTATCCACGATGGGTGATGATTTTTGATCGTTGACACATATGTTATTGATACTGTGGTTAGTTTGTAGCTGGTTTGCTGCAGTATAAAAAGAACTTGATCTGGATCTTCTTCCAATGTTTGTAGAGGCATTTGGATTCATGCTATTGTTATTTAGAGCCATCAAGTTATTTGAATTTAGGTGGCTATTGTTTTGAACTTGTAAAGCATGCTTAAGAGACAAAAGTTCCGAAGTGGTAAAGTTGTTATGATTTTCTTCCTCTATAGATGAAATTCTACTGCTGACTGAGCCATGTCTGTGTAGATTGGAGGACGTTGAAGCATTGCTGTTTTGATCCGTCATGATCTTAAGATAGATTATTAAGCTGATATATTTCCTTTCGAATTACTAACAAAAAATGCAAAGACTGATTATTCACTTGTGTTATTATGGTATCTCTTATTAAGTAAACTTGTAGGTGGTTTCAA
Organism: Hanseniaspora lachancei; assembly: GCA_030567275.1. Classification (NCBI taxonomy): domain Eukaryota; kingdom Fungi; phylum Ascomycota; class Saccharomycetes; order Saccharomycodales; family Saccharomycodaceae; genus Hanseniaspora; species Hanseniaspora lachancei. Next base: position 118,006 of record JAJLRX010000220.1, on the reverse strand, counting down.
AGTTGTGTGTTTGTGGGGATATTGCCAAACAATTCAGTCTCCAGAAGATTATCACTATATTACAAAAAGCGTGGTTGGTACATTTTTTTTAAGATTATATATTTTTTTTTGGGGGAGCCTTATTTTTGATATTTTAATTTTTACGCCAAATAAAAAAAACCACGCACTGTCAGGCGCAACGTATGGAAAAAATTTTATATTTGATTGTTTGGAGATCCTTAGGTCCGACGCAAAGAAAAAATAACAAACCGTGTGAGTTAGAAACACAAACCACGGGCAACTCACGTGAAAGATTCATCCACCTATTGAACAGAATTAAGAGGTCAACCTAAATACCACACAAATATTACAACCATGTCATATGACTTTGTCAAGCAGGTTGACTTAGATCATTGTTTAGATCTTCTTTATGAAGGTAAGATACTCCCACCCATCACAGTGGAGTACATATGCAGTGCCTTGAAGGAAATACTTATAAAAGACCCCAACGTTTTGATTTTACAAAGTCCCATAACTGTTGTGGGTGATATACATGGCCAATTCCATGATTTGAGAATGATATTTGACAAGGTAGGTGGGAGAATACCAGACAACAACTACCTCTTCTTGGGGGACTACGTGGACAGAGGATTGTATTCATTGGAAACCATCATGTTGTTGTTTGTTTTGAAACTGAGATACCCAAACAGGATCCATTTGCTTAGAGGAAATCATGAGTCAAGACAGATTACCCAAAGCTACGGCTTTTACATGGAGGTGCTTACAAAGTACGAGGAGTACCAAGACAAGATAAAAGATAGGCTAACAAAAAGACTGGATAAATATTTCTCCAACAAAGCAGACTTAAATTCACAACTGCAAGGATTGGATTTAGATGAAAGTGATGATCCAAGTGATAAACATGATTTAGGAAGATCTGTTTATCAACACATAGCCTCTGTTTTTGATTACCTGTCATTATGCGCATTGGTAGATAAAGAGATTTTTTGTGTTCATGGAGGATTATCTCCAAATATACAATACATAAATCAAATCAACTTGATTGATAGATTTAAGGAAATTCCACATGATGGACCTATGGCTGACTTGGTCTGGTCAGATCCAGACACTTCCTTGGGAACAGCTCCTTCTCTCTTTGGTAACGGAACTGGAAGCAGATGGGCTGAAACTAAAAACACCAGCAGGAAACCAGCAAGGACATTTATGCATGGCCAGTCTGTCAATGAAGGTGATGAAAACTTTGAAATCAGCTCCAGAGGTGCAGGCTATATATTTTCTAAGAAGATAGTGGAGCTGTTCTGTCACAGAAACAAAATAAAGAAAATATTTAGAGCCCATCAACTGTGCCAGGAGGGTGTGTTGGATTTATTTGATGGGTTGTTGACAACCGTATGGAGTGCACCCAACTACTGCTACAGATGTGGAAACAAGGCTGTTATAGTCGAAATCAATGGTGTTGACGAATACTTTTACAATGTCTTCGAAGCAGATAATAACTACAAATTAGAGACTGATAAGAGAATATTGATGCTCAACCCTAGTTATTTCACACAGGGCGAGGAAGAAGAGATCAACGATTTTTATGAAGATTACGGTGAGGATGAAGATGAAACAGATGACAGCGATTCCGATTCAGAAATAGAGGAGAATGTTCAAATTGCTCTAATAAAAGAAGACACTGGTCAGCCAACACAACAAAACTCAATACCCGTGTTAGACTTAAAAAAGAACTTAAGTAAGGATAATAAAGATAAATTCAATGAACAAGGTCTCAAAAATGACAAAACAGTGAAAAGAAGAAACAGTATAAGCTCAGGTGTATCCATCAGCGATGAGGACCTAGATACATTGGGTATAGAAATAGAACCTGTGGTTTGGAATCAATCTGGTCTAGAAAATTTCCCAATAGACGTGTTTTCTGATCAGTATCAGAAAACAAACAGTAAACAAAGACAAGTTGAATATTTCTTATAGATTTGTATCAAGTGTAATACATATTAATGATAATGTTACTTCTCGGAAATTGATTACCTCTCGTATAAGCACCTAATACACGCATTTAGGGTTTTTGTTGATTTTTTCATTTTTTTTTTTTCATTTTTTTTCAAACGGTTACCAAATGTGAAAAATAAGAAGTCATTGATTGTATTCCAGTTACTTTCAAAGTATACTGCACATCAAAGTGCATCATCAAACCCAACAATATTTATATTTTATATTCAAAATGCTACAAGTTCTATATATAGACTCTTATGACTCCTTTGCCTACAATGTTACGTCACTGCTAAAGGAATCATTGAGTGATACTTTTAAAAATGTTTATAATGATGAATCTGAAACTTTTCACTTGACACATATACAAAATGACTATTATCACAGCAAGGGTCTGGAGCCATGCGAAAATGATGTGAAACATATTCTTGAATTCTATGATTTTATAATTATTGGCCCTGGACCTGGTTCTCCTACATCTAAAAAAGACACTGGAATCATCTACAACTTATTTCAGTTCATCAAACAGAATGTATCATTATATGGAAAGGTTCCAATATTCGGAATTTGTCTAGGATTTCAAACAATGTGCTATCACCTGGACTCAGACACATCAAACAACAAGATTGCATATTTGGCAAAGCCCGTTCATGGTCAGATTGGAAATATTGACGTTGTAAGAGATGTCGAGGGCTATGATGACGATGCTTTGAGGAAGATGAATGTATTATACAGTAACGATAATGCTGATTACTTGGGTACAAGATATCACTCAATCTACTATGACATTAATTCAGATAGTGACTCAAAAGTTATTCCATTTGCTTTTGCAAAAAACTTAGATTATAGTAATGGCAAAATTGATACCAACAAACCAAATGTATTGATGGCAGGTATGATCAAAGATACCAATATCATGGGTGTTCAATACCATTTGGAATCTTGTTGCTCTAACCACGGTAAGGACATGATGATGAGATATATTAGGGAGACTGTTTTACCTCAGTACGGCTTATCCAAGGGTAAAACTAAAGAATCCAAGCTGTTGGAAAGTGTTGAAGAAAAATTTGAGTTCTTAAAACGAGGACTGACAGTTTGTGAGACTAAGAAAAGCTCAATCCAAATAAAGAAAGTACATGCTGCAGATATCAAAGACCCATTGAACTTGCACCTAAACCTGATTAATTATTTCAAAAAAAAGTATGGAAACTGTTTGATGCTGGGATCTCTTGTAAAACAAAAACATAGAGGAGAGTTCTCCATATTTGGTGTCCCTGATGAAAAATCTTCCAACATTTATTATTATGATATAAACGAAAAGTCCATTAACAGAAATTCCTGGGGGAAGAACGTGTCCAACAGTGATAGAATCAAAGACAACCAAGACAGATCTGACTACTACAAGTTTATAGAAGAGAAAATGATTCAATGGAAGCACAATCTGATAATTGATCAACAGTTCATTGAAGACTTTGAATACTTACCCTTTGTTGGGGGGTTCCTGGGTATCTTGAACTATGAAATGGGTGATGACGTTCCCGAATTCCCACCTTTGGAAAAATATGAAAACAACATCAATGCTATATTTGCTGAAGTCAAGCACAGTATAGTGTGGGACCATTTTGCTGATGATTTCTATTTCATTGATATCTATGAAGATCCACTGGACATCTTGTGGACTAATGAAACCACTTTATTTGTTGAAAGAGAATTAATCAATGTACATTAAGATTGCCAACTATCCAATACTAGTAAGTCCATGGATTTTGGAGTTGAGTCTTGCAAAATCATTAATCTTAACTCATACAAGGAGCAATTTGACTTATGCCAAGAATACTTGAACAAAGGGGATTCCTATGAACTGTGCTTAACATCTCAATCCAAAGTTTACCTGAAGGAAGAAATCGATCCCCTTATGTTGTTTTGCAAGTTATCCAACATGAATCCTGCACCTTTTTCGTCATTTATGAGTTTTCCCAGCATAAAGGTAAATCTTTTGTCTTCGTCACCTGAAAGATTCATCAAATGGGATAAAGATCTGGACTCTGTGGAGTTAAGACCAATCAAGGGAACTGTGAGCAAAAAAAAAGATCCTGGCATGACTTTTGAAAAGGCAGAATCGATTTTGAAAACCCCTAAGGAGTTCGGGGAAAATCTGATGATCGTTGACTTAATACGTAATGATTTGTACAAGTTGCTTGAAAAAGTGGAAATAGATTCATTGATGACGGTTGAAGAATACGAAACAGTGTATCAGCTGGTATCAGTTATCAAAGGTAAGACATCATTAAGTAAAGACCTCAGTGGGCTGGACATTTTAAAATCAAGCTTACCTCCGGGTTCCATGACTGGTGCACCAAAAATCAAATCTGTTGAGTTGTTACAAAGAGAGATTGAAATAAAAGACACCAACGAAAGAGGAATATACTCAGGAGTTACTGGGTTTTACAGTTTGAACAAGAAGGGTGACTGGAGTGTGAACATAAGATGTCTTTTCAGCAATGACAATAAGCTGTGGAGACTAGGTGCAGGAGGGGCCATCACGGTGTTATCAGACTTGGAAGGGGAATACGAAGAGATGAAGATCAAGCTTGACAGTGCTGTACAAATTTTCTAAGTGCTCCAGAAAAAAAAAGAACAAAAAAAAAAAAAAAATAAAGACGTAGAATTGAATTAGTGCAGATTGCGTGTACGGTACAGGGTTGACCTTATTTTTGGCCCGTGGAGAAAATATTACGATTTCCATCTCTCCCTTTGGATCACAAGGTTTTGTGGCTGTGGTATCATTTAGGGTGGGCTACTTGTATATAGTCAGTGAAACATATATATCTGTTATTTTATCAATGAACTATTATTCTTGTTATTTACATTGGGAGTTTTGACTAAAATATATTAAAGACATTAGGTATATCAACCATAGACGCACTTGCTATATTAACACAATGACCACTTACATACCCAAGGTATACACCTTTGCGAACAATATACATGATATCTCAAATGCAGTCGCTGACCACATCATCAAACTACAAAATGCATTCTTTTTTGATAACATGAGCCCCCAAGATATTCACTCTATGTCAAGAGAGGAAAAACTCAATTATATAGAAGAAAACAAGTACATCACAAAAAGAAAGAATTCTGTTTCAAGTGTGAACTCATGGAGCGGATCTTCACTCCATTCACAGAAAAGAAACTCCATATCAGCAATGCCGTCAAGTAACATCAATCCTGACAATTCTAACACGAATTCATCTCCAGCAAACTCAACAAAGCAAAAGCTCAATAAAGTCAAAAAGATATTCAAGGTTGGTATTTCTGGAGGTTCTCTACTTGATATATTGCAGCATGGATTGCTACCTAGACAAGAGGATATAATATGGTCTAAGTGGGAGATATTTTTGTTGGATGAAAGATTGGTTCCATTTCAAGATCCTGAATCCAACTACGGGAATTCCAAAAGAAAGATATTTTCACTGATCGATACTGAAAAGTATGGGAAACCCAAAGTGTACCACATTGATGAGTCATTAATCTATGAGGGTGCCCAAGCCTGTGCGGAAAACTATGAAATGTGCTTGATAAATAAGTTTGCCTCCAAGGAAACTGTTAAGTGGCCATGCTTCGACTTGATTCTTTTGGGTGTTGCTCCTGATGGACACATCGGATCTCTATTCCCCAACAGAAAGGAACTAAGAGAGGCTTCTAAGTGGGTGATCCCTATAAGCGACTCGCCAGTTGGAGTCAAGGAAAGAGTGTCGCTGACCATACCTGTTATCTGCAATGCCTCGCATATTTCATTTGTGGTTGAAGGGTCCATGAAGCAACCCATCATGGAGAAGATAATGGAGATGCCTGAGCTATCACTTCCAAGTTCCTTGGTGAACGAAGGAGCCTTGAAGAAGGTGTCGTGGTTTGTGGATGAAGATGCAATCAGAGGAGTGAACGTAATCAAAAGAGCATATGATTTTTAATATATAGTTGGTTTATTTAACATTTTTGCTGACCTAACATACTGGTATATGTATATGGACATGAACACCAGTGCCACCATTGATATTGAGAACTTTGTAAAGTTGAACCCTACTTTGAAAGTATATATCAACAAGGCAATGCAGCCGGCCATATCAAGGCATGTTTGCAGTATAGGGAATGTTTTTTTCATGTCTTGTTTTGTGTTTTGTTTGATTTGTGGGAAGTTTTTGATGATGGACATCGCCATTTTGACCACAGAGAGGAAATTTGTCAAAGTCTCGATTTCCAGAAGTTTCATTGCACAGCCCAAGAAAAAGAAACACATTATAACAACTGTGAAGAAAACTATTCTGAAGTAAAACCTTGTCATTTTGTTATGCATGATCTTGCCCTTGCCGTTGAGAGGAGGTTTTTCTGTGAGGATTGCCTTGCTGTAGGGAAGGTGGTACTTGTCCATGATGGTGCTTGTTTTATAAAGTTTAGTGAAAACGTTGGTTGTATTCAGCAGCAGACCGTTCATCGCATACAGCAAGTCAAAGAAACCTATTCCTGCGTCCATGAAGAAGTACTGTAGCAGCATGGAAATGAAAACTGCGGTATATCCGACTTGGTTCAAAATGAGGAAATCAAAGGACAGCCCGGATACTTTCTTCTGCAGTATCGGGATGTATGGAGATATGATCCAGCAGGCTGAATAGAAGCAGTTCAAGAAGCTTTCCAGTTGAACCATGTTTGGATCTTGTGTTTGTTGGTTTATCTCTTCTTATTTTCGCGTAATGTGCCAGCTGTAAGCCAGAGATATGAGAGGGGGAGACCTACCAGTGGGTGAAAAATTCCACCCATCGACGGATTGTAAAAAAAAAAAATGTGGCTACCAGATTTTCGATGGAGTTTATCGATTATTATTTTTTTGTAAAAGACGGAAATCACTCCAAAGAACAACTTTTTATCCGTGTTATCTTAAAACACCCCAGGGAAAACTACTTCAACAAACCACAACACATAATGTCTGTAGACTTACAACAAATTGACCTAACCAAGCTTATACCACACGCCATTGGACACATTGCCTTTGATGAGAACAAAAAGATAGTTAACTGCTCTGGTATCGGAATAGAGAGATCCAAGAACCTCGAGGAAATTGACCAGTTGAATGACATCGAGGTTGAAGACAACTTTGCTCTTATTGAACAAGGACCTGTGAAAATATACATATACAGAAACGATGGCCAGACTGTTGCAGTGTATTCCTACACAGGCAACTAAGCTAGCTTGTTTCGGTAAGTTTTTATACACTCTTGGTACTTGAGGATATAACAAAAAGGAAAATTCATTTTAAAAGAAAAACCACATATTTTTAAATTTATCAAGTATTCAAATAGAAGTATAGATGTAGAAAGATTATTATATAATGAAAAAAAAAAAAAAAAAAACGAGAAATGCTGCTAGAAGAACCCATTGCTGGTATTGTCACCCCAGCCTGAACCACCGCCATTTCCTGATCTCATGTTTCCAAATGGATTGTCGTATTTGGCACCTGGGTACCCACTGTATCCTGGCTTTGATTCGTCGTTGTCCTTCTTGTTTCTGAATGGATCGAAGATCATGCCTCCGTTCATGTTTGGTCCATGGAGATTGGGGTCGCTGATGACCGGTCCATGTGGCCTGTTCATCTCTGAGCCCAGGTGGACATGACTGTTGTCCCTCGTTCCGTATGGATCAAAGATCGGGTTTATGTGTCGGCTTGAGTCATGTGAGAGTGTGCTATGCTGATGACTTAATGGTATGTTCAGGTTTGGCTTCGCTATGCCGTTGATGGGATTCAGGTCCAGATCACCATAGTTGGCCACCATCGAAGCATTCGAAAACGTCTCGTTGTTCATGTCGGTATGTGTGTGCCCATGTCTCTTTCTACTCAGGTCCAATGGATCATCCTCCTTAGGTGGAAGTCCCAAGTCATGGAGTGCCTCTCTGGATGAAATGGAGTCATTTGCCTTTATGGATTGAGAGGTGGGGTGTGGATGCTTTTGTCTTATGGAGCTGCTTCGAGAGTCTATATCTTTTGCAGCCAAAGACTCTCTCAATATATTACTGTTATAGTTGGACACATTTAGTTTATCTTTGATTTTCTGACTTTTTTTATAAAAGTCATGGCTCAAGTTCGATTTACTTGAGCTCACATCATCTGGCTTGTCTGAAGGATTGTTTTTATACTGTTCCATATTCATTTAGTCTAGGTTATGGTTAGTTTGATGCAGTATCCAAAGATTATACTTTTATTGGTTGTTTACTGATATAGTTGACAGCAGTTGGTGCAAAATATTCAAGTTTCTGATATCTTGAAAAAGAGGGGTAAACCTTTCTCATTTAAGGGAATGTGTCTCTTTTCTTTTAGTTGGTGTGTATTTTTTTTTTTTTTTTTTAATTCTTTCTTTTCAAACGAAGCATTTAGGTATTGAAATATTTTGAAACTACAAAGATAAGAATGAGAAAAACTTTAACAGAATTTGAAAAAACGCTATTAATTAAAATATATAAACCTATCATTAACAATACACAATCATCATAGCTCTGTTATCTCACCGTTTCTGCACACCAAACCCATAACATTGAAGAACAAGTTCAAGTTTTGGTAGATCTTTATCTTCAAATCCTCAGTAGTGGTGACATCTCTTTCAGCCACATCTATAGCATGGAATATGAAGTCTCTTATCTCATCAATTATTATTCTTTGATGATCCAATCTTCCGGCCATGGCCAAGGAAGCAAAGAACTGCCATATGTATGTGTCCTCCTTTGAAGAGGTATTTGGTGGGAAACATTGACTCAAGTGATTCTTCAAGCTATTGAACAAGTATTCGTATACATTTTCCCATCCACTCATGCTCAATTCGTTTTTGAAAAGAACAGTTCTGTTTATTAATACCGTTATCAAGTTAAGACCTATCTTAGTGGTGCACAGCATTATTAGATTATTCATGCAGATGCTTTGGGTTAATTGAATGATATGCTGTAGAGTACATTGCGACAACATTGAACATGCCAACTTCAAAAAAATCTTTTGGAAGTCTTGACAACTTTGCTTATTAAACTTCTTTTCCTTTGGATTCATGTCAGCATTCAAATATGAAGACTCCTTGACCACATCCAAAGAGGTCAACAGCTTGAATAATCTGTTAACAAACTGTAATTTCTCTTCAAATTCTAAAAAGTTGAACATTCTTGGTAAAAGCTTTATAGATTTGTTTAAAGATAAGAATAGAACTAAATCTTGATCCGAGTTGTGCAGCAGAATCTTTAAAAATTCCTTCTTGTTCAAATCAACATTATTTCTTAAGCTGTTCTCCAAATCCAAAACTATATCATATACAGATTCAGACAATAGCTTACTTCTCTTTAAAGCTTCACCTGGTGTGTAAATAACATTTTCCTGAACATCACCTTCGTTTTCCAATGCCATCTTATTCATAGCATCATTCAAATCATCGTCCATTTTCTTTTTTTCCTCATCCAGCAAAATTCTCTTTCTTGGATTGACAGCTGCTGACCCAGATCTTTCCTTGGCCACACTGACAGCAGCAATCACCTGACTCTGCATTTTTTGCAAGGCTAAGGAAACATTTCTCTTTTTTCCACCCAGCCTGTGGCCTGAAATGTCCAAGTATGCCTTGGCAATTGCATCCTTCTCGTTCATTCCTGTATCCAACCCATGGTTGGCACCAGCAACCGATGTGGACTTCATTATCTTGAAAAATTGATAATAAAAATCACTTTCTAATGGATCCTGATCAACTATTCTGGATAGCTGCAATCTGGTCAGAAAGTCCTTGTCTCTGTAAGTCATCAACCCATGATGGCAAAGAATTCTTTCCACCTTCTTTTGTCTTATTCTGTTTTCCTCTGGTGTTAGATTGGCAGTGTTAAAGCTACCCTTTTTGCCATTGAAATAGTGCTTGCCTTGGTTGTTCTCCAAGGAAACCATATTTTGATAATCAATATTCATCTGGGTTTGCTCATCCATCAATTGCTGCTGTTGTTGTAACTTCTGATTCATCTGCTTTTTGGTCAAGCCCGACTTTGAAATTTCATCTAAAGTCGGCAATCCATTCTTTACTGGCTTTTCCTGGGGGTTTTCTTGTTGAGTTTCTTTGGGAACAAGGTGGTCTTGTTCATTCATTTTTGGCATTTCCATATGGTTTGTGTTCATTGGTTGGTGATATTGGTTAGCAGCCATGCTTGGTGGCATGAACATGTTAGGAGGAATTGCACCTTGTTGCATCATTTGTTGAAACTGCTGGAATTGCTGCTGCATTTGTGGTGTCATAGGAGGCATACCTGGAATGTTGGATGGCATCATTATATTGCCAGGCATTTGCTTATTTTGATTCATGTTCATGAAGTTGTTTGGCATGAATGGCATTGGAAAGTTAGCATTCATGCCATGCTGCATAGACTCATTCATATTATTTTGGCCATTTCCAAATGGAACATGATTCGGAATGACTTGTGGATTGCTAGGCATCATTGGATTGAAAAAGTTGGGTGGTTGCATACCCAAATTAGGGTCTATATGATTTTGCATATAGGGCTGTTTTTGCTGAATGTGATAGTATTGTTCAACATTGTTAAAGTCTGGAGTTATAGATAATTCCTTTGGTTTATTAATAGCTGTTGTGTAATCAGTATAGTTGTGGTTAGATTGAGGAATTTCTTCTTGGTTGTTGAATCCATATTCAAAGTTATTATTCAAGCTTTGAGTATCAATATTACCAAATGTTTCGTCATTGACTAGATCATAATCTTTTTCGTTAATGATCTTTACAGGTTTGGCATTGGATGAAGCATCCATAGGATCGAACCCAAAAAAACCTGACATTGTAGTTGAGTTAAGTTAAATAGAAGAAATAATAAAAAAGGAGGTTAGTTTTTCTATGTAATCTCAGATTAATGACCTTATGATGTTGATATCTTTATAAATACTATAATTCTGTCGGGTTCTTTACTTCGATGACCCGCGATAACAGTTTACTAGGGTTCGATTATAAAATATTATTCTGCTAATAGGATAATCTCTTATTTATTTTTAATTTTTTCAAATTTACACATCCATGATAAATTTCAAGCAGCAAATTAAAAAATTTTTTTTTTTTTGGGTTTTCGGCTTATTCAAAAAAAATAATTAATGAAATATTGAAGAATGTCTTATTTAAGAAATTATAATACTGACAGGGTAATGCTTAAATTCGGATTTAAGTACAACTAAGTTGCCCCATTTGATTTCAGAATTACTATATTGAGACGAACTATTATTCTTTAAACTTGTTGCGTTTCTTTTTTTTTTTCTGTTTTTTTTTGCAAACTGATGAATATCCATGATGATCTTTCGTTTTTCATACTGTAACTATGATTTTCACTTAAGAAATCAGAATCCCTTGAGTAATAAATGTCAAGAAAGTAAAATATCCATACCCAAATTTATTTCCATCTTTGATTATTCAGCTGTAGTGAATACATACCTTAAAATATGAAATTACTTACAACAAACTTCATTAAATGCTCTGTTAAGGCTTGTGATGCCAGTGTATCCTCATTTCCTTTAAGATACGACAATCAATGTGAAATTGAACTTAATTACGAAGAAGACGAATCCATCATAGAAAAATCATACCAGTTCTTGATTGGCATACTGGACAAGATTGATTGGGATGCTCTATTGAAGGTATGTGCTGATCTAGGTAACAATGACCTTCCTCCGAACAAACCTGTACTAACTCAGGACTCTTTGTTATCATTGAACGACAACGAAAAACTGATTCTGAAGCAATTATTTAATCTATTGATTAACACAGAAATTGTCAATGGTTCTATGAAATGTGACTCTTGTGAACATGTGTATATGATCAAAAACGGTATTCCAAACCTATTACTTCCTCCTCATTTATCTTAATATGTACTGATATGTATTAGAAAAAAGTTAGATATATATTTTTTTGTTTTATTTCGCTTTGTACTGGAAGTTATCCTATTTGGTGAATTTTATTCATTTTGAATTGTTTTATAACATTTTGAAAAAATTGAAAAAAGTTGATCTTTCAATAATTAAATGTTCGAATTTAATTTTTATCTTTCTTTTTTTTTTTGTTTACAGAAGAAAATTAGAAACTTTTCAAAAAACATATGGCCAGTTGATGATTTAATGAATACCAAAGAGAAACTATCAAATCAACCTGAAGTTAAATCAAGCCCCTATTTTAAATCTAATGAGACAGTTTTCGATGGCATAGTAGCAAATCCTACCAAAGCGATTACGAGGAAAAGAAAAAGAGAACCATCTTCTAACCTGACCCCTCTTGATGAAGAAATTGTAAAACTTAAACTGAAGTATCCTCAACTACTCATTGTAGTGGAGAATGGATATAGTCACAAACTGTTTTGTGAAGATGGTAGAATAGCAGCAAAAATTCTAGGAAATAAGTTTACTGCAGGAAGAGCAAGTTTTTATCAGACAGGCAACAAAAAGAATAAAAGGGTGAAGTTAGCGTATTGCACCATCAACTCTAACCACTTGAATGAAGGTTTGATCAAACTTGTGTCCCACAATCATAAAATACTGCTGTACAAACAGTCCAATAATGTGCAAGACAACATAGTGACGAGATATATAGAAAAGATCATCAGCTTGACAACATTCAATTACATAAATGAAACCATAGATGATAATCTACAAGGGAACGATCCAACCACAGCAGAATACTCTTCCATACTTTGTATTCACTTTGATATAAGTGAGGATTCTTTACAGTGTATTTCCTTTTTGGAACTTGATCTCAAGGATTGTTCTGTGAAACAAGCTAGGCTAAGGAATGAAACAGTTTATGATGAAAGTTCTCTCAAGTCGAAATTCCAAGACATTGTTTCTGAATTTCAAACCATTGAAGTAGTAACCAACAAAGAAGCTCCATACAATTTTCTGAGTCTGTTAAATGCGATTAATTCTAAAATTCGAGTATACACGGAAGAGTTTATTTTGGATAAGAACAGCAGCTATTGTGCAGAATACCAACTCCTGCATCAGTACTTGAAAGATTACAACTTACAGCACACCTTGGAAGCCAACTATGGAAAAATCAAGAAGAACTCTAACATTCAGGCCTGCAGATTAAGCAACAATGTCATAAGCCACTTGAATGTTTTTAGCAACAAGGTTACCAAAAGTAAAATTAATACACTATGGGGATTGCTAAATAACCAAAACATATTGACAAGTTACGGGAAAGACAAATTGATAACTTGGATCAAGAATCCTTTGATTGACATGGAGGAGATCCAGGCAAGAAATGAAGCCATAGTTTTTCTCGGTAGGGATAAAAATGTTCCTATTTTCTTCAATGCTTTAAAGTTGTTTCTTGAAAATAAGAATTATAGAAACATTGCTAGAATGAACGCTAAAGTCAATATATCACCCAAAAACACAATAAACAGGAGGGACGTATACTTCTATTTATCAGCTTTCAAGACCTTGAGGTTGCTATTTAAAGCACATTCAGAGTACATACAAAACATGAAAAGGACCCCAGAGCTTCTAAGAAAATTGATCACTTATTGTGATTCTCTGCTCAAAGAGCTGACAATACCCGATATGCTAGAGTTCATTGACAGTAATGCTGTATTTTCGAAAAACCTTGAATTTTCCATCAAAAACTTCTTTATCTTATCAAAGTACGATAATTCAGAGGGCATAAACAAAATAGAAAGAGAAATAAGCCTGATTGACGAAAAAAAAATGGCACAATTGGAAAAGTATAAAAACATGACCGGAAAACCATATCTAGCCTTCCATGAGAACAAACTTGATATTGTTCTGAGAACTGTTGAGTCTAGAGGGTTACCTGAAAACTGGAGATTTATAGGTCGTCTTTTCAAGACTAAATATAATCCTATGAACCTATACAGAGCACCTGAGTTAGATGACTTAGAGATTCAACTTGAAGAGAAGAACAAAGAGCTTCTTAATGCATGTGATACAGAGTACAGATATTTCTTAGAGAGACTCAACACAGACTACAGCAGAGTCCATGAAATCATTGATATATTGGCATCCATTGATTGCTTGAGATGTTTGGGGTTATCAACACGTCATTTCACGGCAACTCCCATATTTGTTGAAGAAAGTGGGGTAATTACTCTGGAGGACGCCCACAACCCAATGCTAGATTTTGAAAAAAGTTATATGATCAACAACAACACCCAAATCATCCCGAACACAATAAATTTGCATTCAGACAAGCTGTTTATTCTTACTGGACTGAATGCAGGTGGGAAGACCACAATAATGAAGATGGTGGCATACTTTTGCATTCTTGCGCAAATCGGATGCAACACACCATGTCTTTTCCATAAGCAATCAATAATCACATGCATAGACATAAGAACCGGATCCAGTGATTCCATCATAACAAAAACATCCACTCTTCTCAATGAGATGCTGGAGTATAAGGACATGCTTGAAAACTCCATGTGTGAGCGCTCATTGGTGTTACTGGATGAGATCGGAAGGGGAACAAGCCACAAGGATGGGACTAGTTTGACATATGCTTTTCTAAAAGATTTGAAAGAAAGAGGTAAACGTAAGGGCATTGTGATGTTTGTCACACACTATCATGAATTGTTGCATAACCAAACGGATTTTGATGCAGATGAAATTTACAAGATGGGGTTTTATTCAGTGGCAAATGGACAAAATGAAACACTAATACCAACATATAAGCTAGAAAGAGGAATTGGGAAGTCTTTGGGCATTGAGTTGGCCAAGGTTTGTGGATTTGATGATGACGTCCTAGAGGACATCGAGTTGTTCAAGCATCATATCAAAAGTGAACAGGCTTACAGGAACTTTTATAAATTTGTAGAAACAGGGGATTTGTCCCTGTTGAGACGCTTAATGGATGATATATAGCTTATTGTTATTGCATATACATACACAATTTCCTTGAATCATTTCCTTTATTCCTTCTTATATGCCTCGCTTGAAAAAAGATATATGAGAGTTTGCTCTTGATCGATTTTCATTTATGCTGTAACTAAGTTTACCCATTGTTAAGTTCTCTTCCAAAGTATTGTACAGTAAAGGCTCTGATTGATTGAGCTTCAGCTTTTCATTTTCAGACGTTAAGGACATGGAGTTGAAGTTCTTGAAGGGGTCATCTTCAGTTATGGAGTCGTCAAATTGCACAGGCTCTTCAAACATGGTCAATTCCTTGTCAATGGATTTTTTAAAGTCATCCTGCTCTTGATTATCCTTTTCAAAGCTTTCCTCATGAGGCTTCTTTGATTTGAGCTTAATTTTCTCTAAACTACCATCTCTGTTGAAAATAGGAATCAACGGAGGTTCTTGGTTGGTTAATAAAGACCAGTTGACCTTTTTGAACCAAGAGTGTTTTTTTACATCATCTGCTCCATATTTGTTGCCCAGTCTTTTGCTTTCTCTTTTTATCAGTAGCTTTTTGATTAGATTTTTACAGTTGCTTGAAACAGGAATGCTGGATGGAAATTCAGGTTCATTCTTTAATATATTCTTGAACGTTTCATTGGTGCTCTTGCCCTTGAACGGAGTGAATCCATAGATCATTTCATACAGAAGTATACCAAACGTCCACCAGTCAATGGCGACTGTGTGTCCATCGGATTTTATCACCTCAGGGGCAAGGTACTCCTCTGTACCCACAAAGCTGTTGGTTCTAAAGCCAGTCATGGAGGACTTGGTGTCAACAGGACAGCCCTCACCCCACTCTGAGTCCATGTTCACACCTGGCAAGTTAACTAGCTGTTTTTGTGAGCTGAAGTGTCTGTTGTTTGTTGTTGATATTGAAAGGTCAAAGTCACTCAGCATGATATGGCCGGATTGATGGAGCAGAATGTTTTCTGGCTTCAAGTCTCTATAAATAAATCCCATCATGTGCAAGTACTCCAAAGCGGCCAGGACCTCGCATGCATAGAACTTGGCATCCTCTTCAGCCAGATTTTTTGTCTTTCTGGTTTGCAGGGCTCTAAAGAATTCGCCACCGACACAATACTCCATGCATAGGTACAAGTAGTCCTCGGTTTGGAAGGAGTGGTATAATGTTACAATGAAGGGATGGTTGACTGATGCAAGAATTTCCTGTTCAGTAATGATTCTTTTGGATTTTTTTCTTCTGATCATTTCTTTTTTGTCGTATATTTTCAGGGCATACAATCGATCTGTTTTCTTTTCTCTAACAAGATAAACTTTACCTACGTCTCCCTGACCTAACTTTTTAACCTTTTCGAAAGACTTTGGACCAACCTGGGCCTCTTGGAACATATTACCAAACGATTTTGATCTTAGTCTATTAGAACGTTTGATTTGCGGCTTCACAAAGAGAGATTCATCAGTGAGCTCCTTGCTGTTTAAGTCTGTGCTAGGTTTATCTTCTTCTATTAGTGTATCTTCATGGAACGAGGTGCCAAAGGTGTCTGCTCGTTTTCTTTGTGAATTAAGGTGAATATTTTTTCTAGATGACGCATCATTGAAGCTTAAAAAGGAGGCATCGCTGTCTGATCTAAATTTATTGAATTGCTTGAAAGAAGCTGGGCTTCCTTTCATTAAAGCTGGCGAGGCGGTACTTCTATTTGACGACTGATTGTTTTCACTTGGAAAGCGCTTTAAACTTTTCTGTGGACTTTCAGGCTTCAAAACTGGGCTTATTTCATTGTTTTCTGGTTTAATTTCTAAAGGTGCAACGTTATCTGAGGAACTGTTAGAGCTATTGAAAACACGCATGAAACTTGCCATTGAGAATATGTTTGAGGCTGAATTGTCTTTAGCTTTACTTGGGGGATTGGTATGCTCTTCTTCCTCATCCTTTTTATCCACATTGTTCAAGTTCAAATCCTCCACTGGTTCCTTCAGCATTTCATTGATATCAGCAATGTTGCCCGTATTTTCACCTGACGCATATTTCAAATTTGAATCTGACACCTTTTTTGATAGGAACTTTCTACCCATGGACAAAGATTTCAATTTTTTTGACAGACCCTTCGAAGAATTACCTGTGTTAGGCTCATCCACATTGCTAGTAAAAAAACTCATAGTGTATATATCTTGATTTTTTTGGTTTAACAGACAGTTGAATGAATTTAGATTATTGTTATTTTGTTTTGGATGATATCCTTAACACTTTTGTATAGTATGATTATATATCACAGTATTCAAATAATGTGATACTTATATTTAGACATAAGTTCCCCAGTTAAAAAAAAAAAAAGAGGGTAAAAAGTATCAAAGCCGCTGTGGATTATTCCGACTCCTTTCAGATTTATTATTTAATTTTTTGTAGAATGGTGCATCATAGGCTTAGGACACTGTGCATTTTGAAATGAGTACGTGATTGGTTATGTGATTACACCCACTGTTGAGAAACTAAGGAAAATAGCCATTCAATGCATGCATGAACGTATAATTACGGCTTTGCATGTTTACTACAAAGCTTGCATATACTCTCTTGAAATACTTTCAGCTATCAAAAGGCCACTTAAAGAAAAATACATTCACATTGAATTAAGCTGTTTTGTTTACCCGCTCTCAATCTTACCAGATTATTTCCTAATTGAGCTATATCCAAAAAAAAAAAGTAAAGAAAAAAAAAATAAAACAAGATCCCCGAGGCCCTCCCATGTAAAAATTTTATCTTTTTTGATGAAACTAACAGAAAAAAGAAAATTTTTTTTTGTTTTTGTATAACACACACTGAAACATATCATCTCTATAAACCCAATACACATCAGACTATATAGCGTTTACTTAACAGACATTAATCACTGATACATCATCATGTCTAAAACATTTTACCCTAAACCAGATGATGCCAAAACCAATGAGTTTATCTCTAAGTTCACAGACATTCTTTTGATTAAGAACAACCCTGGATCATTGGTTTCATCTTTACACAGCTCCATCATCACTGCAAACTTGCCTGAAAATGAAAGCAAAATCTTTGAGATTCTTTCTTCCTTGGAACCAAAGGAGTTTTTGTCTGTATACATGCATCTACTTTTGTATCCCATTCTATACCCGAATCTGTTATCCATGAATGTTTGCGTTTCTTTGAACAATATTTTAAATGAGCACATTGGAAAATTCAACATCTACTACATGAACTTGATATTACCTTCATCGGAATTACAATACGCTTTTAACATTTCTGGCAGTAACATATTGGAGTTCTTGTTTGATGGTACCTCCTTATCCAAGAAATCTTTAAATCTTTTAGGTGATGCTTTATCTCACAAATACTTAAATGTTCTTTACAACATTTACAAAAACAAGAAATACCTGTCAAACAAAAATCAACCCCCTCCTTCTTTACAACTTAACATAAACATGAATATCAATGAGGTCAATGATTTCTTGGATCAGTTCATATCTCTCTTTGGTTGTGAATCATTAGCAAACATCTTCAGTGCCTTGTTTGTTTTGATACTGTACCCAGCTTTCAAAAACGATATTACAACATCATCTTTTAATGGATTAATCAATCCCTCACACACACAAATTGTTGCAGTGCTTGCCGATATAATGAAGCGTCCTGAAATGGTGAATCTTTTGGGTAACAAAATTTACTGTTTAACCCAAATGATTTCCTTTGAGTCTCTTTCCTGCGACATTATGTTGAGAATGTCCCAATACCTATTTGATGGAAACTCCTCGAGATCCAAGCCTTTTGAATCATTACCTAATGCCATCCAATTTGTCAGTGCTTCTGGATTAACCTTCAATCATTTACCTGACAAGTTACTAACAAAACTTGATTTTGGATTTGTCTCTAGCGTTATGACGTCCTTATTGAATATCTCAAAAAACGATCCAGAGTTGTTGAAGCTTGATGATTTGCCTATAAAATCCGCCCATGAGTTCAACCTCGGCAACCAAACACCATCCAATTCATCAGAGGAAATTTCCTTAATGGATTCCAATGGAATTCCTCAATTGATAGTCTCTGTATTTCTAAACATGAACTCTGATATTGCCAGCTCTGAAGATGGCCAGAAATTCATTAAGGATGTCAATGATCTAATTAAGACACACGTCAAAATCATTCCTAATGCCATTTGTGGTTCCCTATTGTATCAAAACCTAACCGATCTATCCAA
Source organism: Hanseniaspora lachancei (assembly GCA_030567275.1). Lineage (NCBI taxonomy): Eukaryota > Fungi > Ascomycota > Saccharomycetes > Saccharomycodales > Saccharomycodaceae > Hanseniaspora > Hanseniaspora lachancei. Next base: position 98,869 of record JAJLRX010000220.1, on the reverse strand, counting down.
ACCTGACGTTTTAAATCTTTGGGCAGAATCCATGATTGTTTCCGAAAATTTTGAAAACTTATATGCCGTCACATTGAAGAAGTTTAACGATGAGGAACAAAGACAAAAGCTAATGAACATTTTTTTCTCGTTGTTACCTTCTCAGACTGTGGAAACCATTTCTCGTGTTAATGCAACTTTACTAAAAAACAACTATGCTGAGTTGTCATTGATCGATGGTACTTACGACTACTTCAAGGCACAATCAATGTTCTTAGTTGCTTCTTCAGATAAAGGTTTTATCAAAAAGAAGATCATGAATGAAGTGACTCAGCTACACAACAAATACAAGGTCCGTGTAGGAGAAGCCAATTATAAACAAAGAGCTCAGTATGCAGAGTTAGCCAACATGTTCAAGGCCTTTATAGATGTTTTATCCATTTCTCAAAAATCCTTCAATGATACAAACAAGAAACCATTGGTTTTAGACCCTTCATTTGCTAACATCATCATTGGCTTAGTAACAAATTATCTAGTGACTTCTTACACTACAAAGACAAAGGACTTTAATATGTTGGCCAATTTATTTGCTAATGAAATAACCTTAAATTACCCTGAAATTCCTTATGAGACTGTTCACGGCAAGAATGCCGAGAATTATCAAACATTTTCGACAGAGTTTTATAGAGTGTTGTATTCAAAATCAGAAGAGTTTGAAAACTGTCTAAGCAAAATTCAAAAGTATTTTTACTCTGAAAACCACACAGACCATGCAATTTATGCTACTTTGATTGGTGAGCTTGTTTATGAAACACCATTTTTAATGAAGGATTATCCTAAATCAGCTATGAAAACAGCAGGCAAGTTTATATCTAAGTTGATAGAATGCCATTTGTTCAGAGGCATCCAATTGGATGTCTTCAAGGTTATTTTGGCCATAAACACATTTGAAGTGAAAGAGGACAGTTTACCATTCTACAACGAGGTTCTATCAGCCTTAATCAAGGAACTTAAAACAGCACCTGTTTATTCTTCCAAAAGGGATACCTTCATTTTAAATGAAATAATCAAAAGAGGAAATTTGAACACATCTTTACCAGGAATAAGCATGAACTTGAAGAAAATTACTGATAATGAAAGCGAATTGAATAATTCTCCAAGGAGTCAAAATTTGGCTGTTAATGGATTGATCAATCCTAAGAAGCCAGCAAACTTTGTCAATCCTGGTGATGTTAACTTACCTGAAAAAATCAGCATTGACATGTCATTTACTTTGAACAATGTCTCCAACAACAATGTTCAAGAATCAGCTCACAACTTAAGAATGATTTTGAACAATGCTATTGATAATGGAACAGGTGTTTTGGAAACTTTGGCTAAGTTGTTTACTCAAAGAATCAAGCAGGATTCTAATTACCATGTTGTCTATAGGGATTTGATATATGCGATGAATCTAAAGCCATTATTGGATGATATCACTTTTGGGGTTTTGACCAGCATCAGTACTGTGTTTTCTCATTCTGCTAGTTCCACCAAGGACAAGAAGTTATTGAAAACTTTGGCCAATTGGTTGGGATTGTCATTGATCGCCAAGGACAAGATCTTAACAAATGAAGAATTACCTTTGAGAGAGCTACTGCTAGATTCCTGGAACAAAGGCTACACTCAATCATCTGTACCATTTGTATGTACTATCATTGAGTACACCAAAGAATCCAGTCTGTTTAATTACCCCAATCTTTGGACAGCATCTATTATTGAGCTTTTAGTTGAAATGAACGAGGTAGGAGAGACTACAAAGGATGCTAATAAGTGGGCCTTGAAAACAACTTTCAATGTGGAAGTTTTATTTAAGAACTTAAAAATTTCCATGTCAGACATTGATAAATCCAACTGGTTATCAAATCCAGATAGTTTTGATGTTTTAACTGGGAAGAAGTCTCATGAAAGTGCTGACATCAAAAAGTCTGAAAAAATGCTTCAATTGTTGATTCAAAAGCCTGTTATGGACATGGTCATGACTCAAAAAGTTCAACAAGTGAACAGCGGGATGGCCAACATCAACATTGATGAGCAAGTGATGTCACCAAAGCCACATCCAGGTGCCAATCTGCAGATGCAACAACAAATGAACATTCAAGGACCACCCCAGCAACCTGCACCTGCACCACACAATGATGCCATGTTTACCTCGTTACAAGGTAACACAATGTTTGTTGTTAATCCTGATTTACAAGTTGCATTCAAAATGGCCATTGCTAAATCAGTCAATGAGATTTTGGTGTCGGTTGTTGAGAAGTCTTCCACAACAGCAGCCAAGACTGCTAGAGCATTGGTTGCAAAAGATTTTGCTACAGAGGCCAATCCAGATTTATACAAGTACACATGTGTAAAGACGGCCAGACAACTGGCCAAGAGTGCCACTTATATCAGCTCTGCTTCTGTATTAAGAGCCAACATCATCAACACAACAAGACAGTTATGTGGGAATGTGATGATATTACTTCAAAACGTTGAAGAGGAATTAGTCACTGCCATTGATGACAACATTGATATGGCCATTTCAGTTATTGAAAACGCCGCCATGGACAAGGCTACAACTATTATATTGGATGCTATTATTCCAGATATTAGCTTTAGACAACATCATGTTCAAAGACGCTCTGGACAGCCATTCCATTATATTCCCGAAGGTGTGGTAACTTCCACAGGTGTGCCACTACCAGATGCTTTGAAAATGAGTTCAGAGGGAATCACAAATCAACAATTGGCTGTTTACCAATCCTTGGACAACATGCCATTGGGTACAGACAAGCAAATGCCGATGAACTTTTCAGTTTCCAATCAATCCAACAACTCATCCAATAATGCTGTTTCTCAAGCTTCTCCAAGCAATGTTGGATCCATGCCTATGAACGCCAAGAGTTCCTCAGTTAGCGATAGACAATCATTGTTGCAACAATTGAACAAGGTGAAGAACACAACCCAACAAGAAAATCAACCTGTACCAATGATGCATAACCCACCTGGGTTATCTGGACAAAGACCTTTACAGGGCAACAGTATGCAAGGAACACCATTGGCACAGCCACAACAGTTGCTATCTCCTGAGATGGTGAACCCACAATTACAAAGACAACAGAACATGATGTTCATGGGCTTCGAGCAACAGCTGGTATTCTTCATGAACATGATTGATGCTGTTATAGCGTACATTTATGACTCAAGAGATGAAGTCCTGGACTCGGTCATTACAATTGTTGATGCGTTTGTCATCAGAATCATTTCCGGTATTGCAAGTTCCAAACAGGTGGATTCCATAGCCCTAGCTGTGTCTCAAACATGTGTCAGCAGAATGTTTGAGTTCAAAAGAAACCAATTGGTTGTTGTTGTGTTTACCACTTTGATCCAAAAGCTTTGTATCATGTCCCCAGTGGCCAAGAAGGATGTCAACTGGTGGTTGGTCCATTCTCAAAATCCATTGAAAATGGACACAAACTGTTTGTTGATCTTAAATAAAATAGGTGTTTTGGAAGCATCTCAATTTGATACTTTACTTTCTGGGCTATTAAAGAGTGATATCAACAACAGTGTTGATTTTGTTCTGGATGTCTTGAAAAACTTACTTGAAATGAGACCCCTAAAGGTAACAAAGTCCCAATTGACCTATACTATCACATTATTGAAGCAAGTTGAAGATAAACAATACAAGGAGAAAATCCGAACCTTTATGGAATCCAAAGAATATGCATCACTCTGTGTTGCCAATGAAGATGAGTTCTATACTGTCTTGTTCACTGAGTGGGCCAACTTGATTGAAAATTACAGACCAAGTGATTTAGTTTGCAGAAAGTTCTTGGCTGAATTCCTGAAGAATGTTCCTACCCTTGACAAGTTCATTAGCTTTTTGAACATTGCCTTCAAGTTATCCTATGATTCCTTTTTGGTTTGCGATCCTCAGAGCAATGTGTTTAAAGCAATTGATTCCTTGGCATTTTTGGTTATTCACATGATAATATACCAAAACAACTCATCTAACAGTAGCAGAGCCAAGCTTTTGAGCATTGTTTTGGTTGCTTTCCAGAGTAAATTAGCCTTGCATGCCAATGACAAGCAGTTCAATGGAAGACCATTTTTCAGATTTGTTTCTGTTATTTTGAGTTATTGGCAACAACTACACGTCTCTGAATTTGACTTCATTTCCGATGAGGACATAAGAAGGGACTTGCTGGTGTTCAACAAGGACTTGTACACCATAGTCACTGACATGCTTCATATATGCCAGCCAATGTTGTTCCCCAGCTTCTCATTCTCATGTTTGGGACTGTTCTCTCACAGAATGTACTTGCCTATCATGTTAAAGTTTGAAGGGGATGCAAAGGGTGAAATGTGGAAGAAGTTGAATTTGCTATTGATAGATCTGTTCAGATTTTTGAAAGCGTTTGGGGAGAATGGAGATGAGTCAATAAAGGTATTGAATGCTGGTATTTTGAGAATAGTTTTGTTCATTGCTAATGACTGTCCAGAATACCTGATTGAAAATCATTATGCTCTAATGAATGAACTGCCAAGAGAGTTCAAGCACCTAAGAAACATCATCAACTCAAGTATTCCTCAAGGAATGACTTTCCCTAATGCATTGAACCAATTTGTCAGCATTGATTCTATTGAAGAATCCTTGAAGTACAGTCCAAATGTTGCAGTATCATTAGTCAATGATCTTGGCTCCTTCAAGAAGCCATTGGACTCATTCCTAAGAATACCATCTTCATCTTTAAATAGAAACATAATGAATCAAATAGCTCAGCTAAACCCAAGTGACACTGCTGAAAATTTCAAGATTATCAATGCCATTGTCACTCATTCTGTTGTTCTAGCTGGCGATGAGTTGTTAAGTACTTCAAAGCAAGTTATTTTGAATGAAACTTCTTCCTACTTTAACTTATTGTCAAACTTGATCACAAATACCATCAGTGAGAAGAAGGAAATTGCTATGAATGTAATTGATTGCTTAGTCAATCACTTAAGATTCCCAAACACACAAACATACTTCACCTGGTATGTTCTAACCACTATATTTAACATTGACTTAAACGATAAGGAGTTGACCAAGAAATTGAATTGGAATGAAGAAAATATAGGCACTGCACAAGAAATGATACTGAGAAGTTTGTTAGATAGATTGTTGGTAAGCAAACCACATCCATGGGGCTGTGTCATGACATTGATGTCAATTTTGAAGAAGATAGACAATGTTGAAGACTTGAGATTTGTCAATAAAGATGAAAGCAGTGGTGAATCAGTCTTTGGTTTGATGACATCCATGAAGAGTCTTTTTGAAAAAACAAATAGAAAAGTTGAAGTTCAATAATGATATTTATATAAAGTCCAACAGCTTTGTAAATTCAAAACTGTAATGTTTATTCTAATATATATTCTCGATGTATAGATCACCTCTTCAGTAGAATATATTGCGGAATTTACAAAAAAAAAAAAAAAAAATAAAAAAACCCCAACAAGCGAAAATAAACTTAGCTAACGGACTCTAAACTCATTTTCCAATTTTTGTTTATAAAAAGCATTTGAACTATAAGGCCAGGTCACCAAAAGACTATATATAACGAATATAATTAATAGTATAAGGTTCTTTTATATCTTGTGATTTCTTTATATTGTATCATAGCTCTAAGAATACTTATTGGAGTGTAATATCATTACGGAGCATAAACACATATGGTTGACAGATTGAATACAAATACAGAGCTAGACTCATTTTCTCGTATCATCAATGAAAGTATAGAGGACTTTAATACATTTGAGTTGAGCGATGAAGGGATAGATCAAGAAAGAGTGGACAACAATATTGGCAGCGTGACAACAGGCATGCCTGGGGATCTCAACAAAAAGCCACCCAACACAGCATTCAGACAACAAAGACTTAAGGCATGGCAGCCGATACTATCACCAAGGACGATGATTCATACTTTGCTTGCCGTTGTTGTTATATTTGCACCTATAGGCGTTGGCCTGTTGGTATCCTTTTTGAAAGTCCAACATATCATTGTGGAGTATTCACATTGTAAGGATCTAGCCAGCAGTACATACAGCAACATCCCATCAAAGTACCTTGATATAGCATTGAAGGAAACAGGACAAAAGAAAGGCAAGAGTGTAACGGATGCAATGTGGAAATATGACAGCAACACAGCAACATGCACTGTCAAGTTTAACATTCCACATGACATCAAAAAAAACTTGTACATGTACTATAAGCTTACAAACTTCTATCAAAATCACAGAAAGTATGTAGAGTCCTATGATCTTAAGCAATTGCAGGGGCATGCTGTAAGTGCGTCAGATCTAAATGATTTCTGTAAGCCATTGAAGGAAATAGATGGGAAGCCAATATACCCATGTGGGTTGATAGCCAACTCATTGTTCAATGACACAATATCGCTGCAGTTGAGCACCACAGACACCGATGGATCTGATTATAAGTTCAGCAACAAGGACATAGCATGGAAATCCGATAGAAAAATCTATAAAAAGACAAAGTACAACGCTGCAGACATAGTCCCACCACCAAACTGGGCCAAGGCATACCCAGATGGATACACTGAAGACAACTTGTTTGATATCAGTGAATACGAAGACTTGTTGGTGTGGATGAGAACAGCAGGAATGCCTAGTTTCTACAAGTTGAAGGGGAAGAATGAAAACGATGACTTGCTGAAAGGAACTTATGAAATATCGATAGTGGACAATTTCCCAGTGCAAATGTTTGGAGGGACAAAGTCTTTGGTGATAACGAGCTCATCAGCGATAGGAGGAAGAAACATAAGCTTGCCGCTAATGTACTTGATTACAGCAGTGATAAGCTTGATGTTTGCGGTGATATTTTTCATCAACATATTCATAATCAAGCCAAAGAGGGCTAACTTCACTGAACATTCATACTTAACAAATGACAATGAGATGTTGCAACAGCAGCTAAATCCATTACGTGATATTATGTAGAAACCACTAGATGTATATATGGTGAATTAAGTAGTGATATGTATGTAACTATAAGCTAGTGATTGATAGGCTTTGTCGGAGTTAAACCACTAGGGGACTTTCTCTCAGCACAAGTGTGATAAATGGCAGTGCCCTGAGGTGGGTGTGAGGGATTTTTACAAATTTTTTACTCTTTTTTCCCGTTTCCAGAGCAACATGTTATCTTTTCGAGATTTCTGGGTTTTTTTTGTTGAAAGAACCATTTTCTTGACACTCACGTTAGCAGACTTTGTGTCATCTTATACAATTCATCATGATCTACAAGTAATTTTGTTTTTTTATTAAAGATCAAATACATTTGTTTGGATTGTATCAGCCACCAAAAAAAATAAAATCATCATACAATTCTACACCAGTAATTGTATACTGTGCTCTTTACTTCAACGTACTATCTTTTTCTTTTCCTGCTGATTGATATCACAATACATTATTAATCAATATGTCCACCGCTAAGAGACTTATGAGGGAGATCAATGCTGCCAAAAATGATAAAGAAGCAAACATTGAGCTCTATTTCAAAGATCCAAACAACATGACTCAATTGACAGGCTCCTTTTATGGTCCAGAGGATACTCCTTATCACAAGGGTAAGTTCGTTGTTGATATCACCATTCCTTCAGATTATCCATTCAAACCACCACAAATGAAATTCCACAACAAGGTGTATCACCCTAATATTTCCTCTGTCACTGGTGCCATTTGCCTAGATATTTTGAAGAACAAGTGGTCTCCTGTTTTGACCTTGAAGTCCACGTTAATATCCTTACAAGCTTTGTTATGTGAGCCTATTCCTGATGATCCACAAGATGCTGAAGTTGCCACCCATTACTTGAAAGACATCGACTCTTTCAACAGAACTGCTAAGTTGTGGACAGAAATATACGCAAATCCTGAAAACCTTCAAAAGAATGGTGATTTGATCGATGATGGTGAGAGTTCTGAAGAAGAATGCTATGAATATGATGAGAGCTCTGATGAAATAACCAAAAAGTTCAAAACTGCCAGCGACGGGTCCTCAGTGAACACTTCCAAATATAAATCAAAAGCCAAGAGCAACCCAAAGGTCAAGACCTTGAGAGATGTTTCTGAGGCTGAGTTATACGGCATCAGTGAAGAGGTGATGGATGTCTTCATAGCCAAGAAATTTGAAACCTGGGATATAGTCCCAATGCTAAGAAGACATGGTGTCAAGAACATTAACGATATACTAAACGGAGTTGAAGAAATGATTGCTGAGAAACTTGAAGACGAATACAAAGATGATTAGAGATACTTATATATAACACACACAATAAATTCAAAATACAATAGTAATAGTCAATACTTAAGCTTAGAATGAGTATATATAACCGCATGAGAAATCACTTTCGCTTCATTCTGTCTCTCATCGAGTATGCCTTTTTTGGAGCATTTGGTCGATAAGCGTCACTACTCGAAGGCAAACTTTCAGTTGTTGCATCGTTTTGATTATGTAGACTCAGATTCTTCAGTGAATGATGTGTGCTTTTGAACAGTGGTCTTGATGAAAGAGGTGTGTATCCACTTTGCAAAGTCGCACTCTTTTTAGCGTCGGAAAGGGTACGTTCTTGCTTTTCCTCCGCTTGGGGAACGAACTCGGCTTCTTCTTCCTTTTGGCTTATGGCTTCCTCGTCCGTGTCGGTGTGCCCTAGCCAGCTGGGAAATCCCTCAAATGATTGGGGGTTGCTTTTCTTTTTGTTTTTATAGTACTGTACAAGGGCCTTGTGAACAACTGTTGAATCAAGACTGTCGCCATCTTTCTCAACATAATAGGCTTCCTTCTTTTTCAATGATGGTTTGTCCGTGCTACTGATTGTCAGTTTAGACTTGAGACTCTTTTTTGGATCAGAAAGAGGATCTTTTGTAGGTTTGTATTTAGGTGCTTTGTCCTGGTTGGAGGAAGATTTCAATTTATCCCAGATGGTTGTACCATCAACAGTAAAGGCCATATTATAAAATGATGAGACTACTTTGTATGAATAGAAACAAGACTCTGGTGGAAGTTAATGACTACTGGAGTTACAGGCTGATCATAATATAATTCTTCTTTGTTAGTGATATGTAATGGCTTTAATGCCACTAAAATTAAAAACACAGGCAACGACCAAAAAAAAAAAAAAAAAATAGCAAATCCAAATCCGTGAATTGAATTGCTGATAACAAGTAAATCACCCAAAATAAGTAAAACATCGATCAAAATGAAAAAATAGACACCTTCATTAAGCAGCACATTATCAAAACACACTCTATTATATAATCTAAGCAATGGTTTTTTCTTTCAAGTAAATACCATACTTGGTTTTCAACTTTTCCATGATTGGATCGTTGATTTCTGGAGAGTATGGGGCTAGTAAACCAGGACCTTGGATTTCCTTGTTCAAGACCATCTGGGTGGCAATGGCAACTGGCAAACCAACAGTGGCAGCCATGGCAGAGTAGCCGTTTGGCTCACCATAGGCAACCAATGTGGATGTTCTAGTTTCATTTGAGCCATCTGCCCACTCAATACCAAACTTATGTTGCAGGACGACCAAATCTCTTTCGTTATCTTCATATTGCATTAATTCTTCCAAAGTGGCACATAACGTATCCAAAGGAGTGCCTCTTGGGGTAATTTTGTTATTGCTGGAGTAGAATCCTAACCAGCCGAATCCACTTAGAATTCTTTCTCTATCTTCATCTGATTTCCAGGTGGCCAAAGAGTCAATCTTGGCAATCAGTTCTTCCTTGGAGTCACCAGCAACACCTAAGTATTCACCTAGAGCCTGTCTCCAAGACTTCTCGGTTTTGAAAATTTCGTTTTCTTCATCCTTTAGCAATCCCATGTCAACAAAGGCCTTGATAAATTCAGGGAAACCTTGGTATCTTAAGGTACCTCTAATGACAGTTTCAGCTTCTGGGATGTGATACAACTCCTTGAAAGCAGTGGAGTCTCTGTTTGGGTAACAAACAAAGGAGTAGCCAGGGTAGATGAAGTAAGGCTTAGCAGTGGCCATTAAGTCCTCTGATTTGATTTGGACCAATTCACCATTTTCATAGTATTTGGCAGAGTTTCTTAGGGCCAGCAAGACACCTCTTGAGGACCAGGAGAACTTGTATCCCAATGGATTGTCAGAGTCTTCAGGAGCTGGCAAACCACCACAGTAGGAAAGAAATGATTTGATTTTACCATTGGCCTTGTGAACTTCATCAATGGTCTTGACAGCATACAAGTGATCGATACCTGGGTCCAAACCAATTTCGTTCATGACAGTTATGCCAGCCCTCTTGATTTCAGGTTCTAATTCCTTCAAGGCAGGAGAGATGTAGGATGAGGTGACAACATCCTTTTTCAACTTGATGGCGGACTTCACAACGGCTGGGTGGAAGATATAAGGAATCAATGAAATAACGACATCGTGATCCTTCAAAACATCTTCGAATTGCTCAGTGTTTGAAACATCAACGGAAACAGCGTTTGATTTGGTTGAGCTAGCCAACTTCTGGGCAGTTTTCAAAGTTCTACAACCAACAGTTAATTCAATACCGTCAGTAGAACCTAAAACATCAACAACAGGCTCGGCAACAAAACCAGAACCCAACAATAAAACCTTTTGTACCATGTGCTATAGATTATTATATATCAGAGTTATCTGGTTATTTTCTCCAATAAGTTTTATTATTGATCATGATGATATTTGTGTTTACTATTTTAAATTAGAAAAGGAGAATTTATATAGAATATGTAAGTGTTGATAGAGATTACTTATATACATTGCCAATTCCTGAAAAAAAAAAAGAGAAAAAAAGGACGTTGTGTTATTCCGTCGCAATTCTTTGTGATGAAGAGTTTGTGTGTGTCAAAGCTCTTAAAGTGATTAAAATTCACATATGGTTTTTTTTAGCGCATTAAAAGATGACTATGAATTCCATCGGGATTTTCTTTTTTCATCTTTGGTTTTATTCTTGAACTAACAATCAAAAAAAAATCTCTACAGTTGAGCATCATTTGAGTCACGTGTCATTGTCACTTTTTTTTTCCCAAACACAACGGACCTTCCCTTTTAGGAACATTTCACCGACATTCCAAAGGAAAAAAAAAAAAAAGAAATAATTTAAATTTTTCAATGATTCTTTACACATTCGTTAACTATTTAAACATGAGTCTGTTAAATATGTAAATAGATATATATTGTTTTTTAAACTTTAATATATTGTTCTTCTGAGAGATTTTTCATGAGGCCTTTTTTTTTAACAATGGAAACATATATTAAACCTGGAGTTTTATCACCTTTAGAAGCTTGGTATTATCCATTAATAGGTTTTTATCAGTTAAACATTCTACAGAAAGCTTCATAAAGGTAAACGAACTTCACAAATTAAATTTTATTCAGTTTTACAGAGTGGATGGTCTTTAAAATCACTATCTTTGCCCCCATAGGCCACTGGTAGAATTATTAACCATTTTTCTACCGTTCCATTTTGAAAAACTGAAACATTCTATTTGTTTTCTTTTTCTTGTGATATATGCAATGCTTATGTATAAATCTTTCTTATTAAACGTATATCTTTTCTCTATGGTTCTCCTCAACAAAATCTTCTTCCCATATGTTTCTTTTGTGGACAAACCAGCTTTGTAATCTATTTTCAGAAGGAATGTTGATGATCACTGTTTGCTTATCATCGATATCTTCTTTGTTGGTAGGCACATCGTCTGCTGATAAAGGAAAATCACAGAACTTTATTCCATACTCATTCAGAAGCGCCTCGTTCTTTGACTTCTCGTCTTTGTCAAGATAAGGCTTAGGCTCAAATGTGATCTTTGTTCTAGTGAATGGTTGTTGACGCTTCTCATAACTGTCCTTCATCTTATTAAGTTCGGTTTCCATAGGATTTGCTTCTCGTTCATTCATGTTTTTGATTTTTCTTATTGATTCATTTATGGCGTTGATATCAATAAGCTTTTTGGATATTTTCGTTTTTCTTGATTTAGTTTCACTTTTGTAATATTCATACTGAGAGGTCTCCTTCTTGGATTTATTGAACTTCATGGAGTACTTGTTAATATCCTTTATTTTCTTTCTCATTTTCATTTTCCTTTCCTCTTCTTGTTTATCTAGTTTCTTTAGCTCTTCAGCTGTTGCATTTTCAAGTTTATCCTTTTCTAACTCCAAACATTCTATTATATCAACCAGATATGCCGGTACTGGTGGATTGAAATTTTCAAGATCTATCTCTATCAATATGTTAAGCTTTTCGTCATGGCTGCTCTTCTGGCTTCTCACATCATCATCTGTTTCAAACAGCTTATTAGTTATTAGTTGTGAGAGATTCTTTTTGTTGTGCATCTGGAGCTTTTGGTGTTCCATTGCTCTCTTTTCGGCGTATTTCTTCTCAGCATCATCGGTGCTGTCCTCATCCTCATCTTTTATGTCTTCATCATCTCTCAACGAGTTGACATCTTCTTCATTGGTGATAGTACTTTTACTTTGAACCAACTCAATTTTAACAAACTCTAAAAAGCACTCTGCATTATAAGACTTATGCTTACCGGTAATCATTCTGTACTCATCAATTATGGACGATAGTTGCCATTTTTGTATTTTCCTTAGCATACCCACTAACAAAGCACTTTTATCAACAAGAAGAATGTTGTTGTTCGATTTATCCAAAATAATACTAAAAACCATTCTAATGATTTTCGGATGCATCAAAAACAAGGTGTTGTTTATGAGATAGTTTTCATTATTAATGTATTCATTGGATTCAAAGTTGAGTACTTCTCTCTTATTTGGGTTGTCATTATTCCCTGAACTCGGGGGAGTTATTTCACTTGAAGAGTCTGAGGAGTTGACTTCATTGTACTTTTCATCTTTACTACTGGTAACTAAATAAGAGCTTGGATTGATCACAAGCCATTCTATCTTTCTTGACTTCATAAATTCCTTAAATGGTCTACCAGGATCCTCAGACATTATAAATACAACAATCTTGAGGTTTAAGTTTTCAATGAAAGATAGATTCAAGGTTTCTAATTTCGAGCATCTATAAAGATTCTCTTCAACAATTCCAAAGTTGAGTGGAGGTACTAGCATAGTTCTTTAAACTTTGATTTATTGGGTTTGGGTATATAGTTAATTATTTTTTTGGATTTTTCAAATAAAATCTAAGTAATGGATAACAAAAAATTGTGTTGGAAGTGTGGTTATAGGAGTTTCTTCTATAAGTTTATAAGAATGAACACTTTCTCTTGCGCCCCCCTTTGGAATATGATTTAGAGTTTTCAAACACAGTCAGAAGTTACCCGCACCACTAAACTCAAAATAAATATAAAAAAAACAGAAAAAAATACAAAAATTTACAAATATATTTTTTACGGGTTAGTTTTTCGTTTCTCGCCTCAACCAAAAAAAGTATATATAAAATATAAACATTGAAAACAAAATTTGATCAAATAACTCAGTAACCAAGTCAGTAACTCTCTTGTTAAAATACATAGTGCTGAACAATATGCAACAAGGAGTTAACAACAATGAATCTATCAAGTTCATGATAAAGGATGTTCTTAAAGACAACTTTTATAAAGAGTTAAAAAACATCATTGAACTTTCTAAGAAGTACAACCATATAAGCATCAACGTTGAAAGTGCTGGGACTTTGGCAAGACCTATTGGGAAGTTCAGAGGCAAAAAGGACTACATATACCAAACCATAAGAGTAAATGTGGATCTATTCAACATATTCAAAGTAGGTATTTCCCTATGTGATGAATTTGGAAACAAGCCCGAAAACACCTTTTCAACGTGGCAATTACATATGAAGGTTGATCCGGAAAATGAAATGGTACCATCCGAATTTCTAGACTTTTTGGATGCCGCATCAGCAATTCCAGAAACAATGTCAACACAACTGAAAAATACTGGGATAGATTTAAAGGAGTTTGCAGTTCGATTAACAGACAGTGGGTTATTGATGAACTCAAACATTGTTTGGATAGCACACTCAGGAGGATATGATTTTGCCTACCTGTTAAGATTGATAACAGACAAGCCATTGCCAAACAACAAGATTGAGTTCTTTTCCAAATTAAACGTATATTTCCCTAATTATTACGACTTGGATTTAATAAATCAAAGATTGAATTACCAGATATTCATGGTTAATGGGATGAAAGATGACATGTTTTTACCTCCGCAGCATTTGGAAATGTTGGCTGATGGATTACAGATACAACAATTGCCACATTACAAGACCACGGGTGGGGTTAGTTTGTTGATATTGATAACATACAACCATTTGTGTAACCTTACCAAGAAGAAGTTTCCAGATGAAAAGGATTTCAGCTTTATAAAAAACCAACTATCCTCCCTTTCAGTGGAAAACGACTTCTGCACTATAAACAAAAACGGCCAGTTTGCCCAGCAACATAACATGAACCAGCAGGGACCTGGCTATCAGCAAGTGAACATGATGCAACCCGGAATGATGATGAATGGTGGAATGCCGCCTGGAATGAATATACAAGGACGTGTGATGGCACAACCATCTAGTAATGCAGCCAACAACAGTGGGTCTGCTTCCATGATGAACCACATACAGACATTACAAATGCAACATAACAGCAAGGCGCAACAGTGGAAGTGATATATAGCAAGTAATTAAATTCAACTGATATAAAAAGAGGTCGTTATCGTAACAAAAGTTTTTTTTTTCTTCTTGAGGATTACTCATAATTATGAATAACCCACGTAGATTGTTGCCTAATCAGGATAGTGTTCACAGTGAAGTCCACTGTTGATACTTTTATTTTTTTTTCCCACACAAACCAAAAAAAATGAAAATTTTTCTCAACGGGAAAAAAAAAAAATAAAAAGAAAAATCTCTTGGGAAGACCATATTGGTATGGCGGTGGAGATAATCCCAAAAATTCAATACAGAGGAAGTGTTGGTTTCAAACTAATTTATACAACACCTTCTAACACTGAATACAATTTCGTTAAACCTCGAACCTAAGAGAATAGAGTTTGATTGTATTGCTATATACATTGATCACTGCATTTTGTAAGAGATATTGATATACAATATCAACTCCAGAAAAATAAAAAAAGCATCAATAAAAAGAAAAAAATAACATTCTTCCTTTCATTATAGATATGGAACAAAACGAAGCAATGCCAAAGGCTGCTCAAATAGCCACTGGAACATGCTTTAAGGTCATTGATTTTTTATTACAAGAATTGAGAACCAATCCTGAAAATGCATTGAAGTACTATGCAGACAGTGGTAAGTATGTGTTCATAAATGAATCATACAACAAAATTGTTATCAATAAACTTTCCAGCTACGGCAAGAAGCCACAACTTTACTCGATATTTAAAAACAGTGGATACTACTTCTATGAATTTGATAGATTCGACCATGACAATGTCATCAGTGTGAACATGTATGGTTATTTGACCGTTAAGGGTAAAGAAAATGACACTTCAAAGCAAATCATCAGAAGATTAGATTTTCTTCAATTAAGTCCTGGTAACTTTGAAGTCATTGTTGACTTCACAAGAACCATTGAACCTATGGGCAAAAACACTGTGACCTCTTTAAGTCCTCCTAAGGGACACTCCTACAAAAAGGAGAAC
The DNA here is from genome assembly GCA_030567275.1 of Hanseniaspora lachancei. NCBI lineage: Eukaryota > Fungi > Ascomycota > Saccharomycetes > Saccharomycodales > Saccharomycodaceae > Hanseniaspora > Hanseniaspora lachancei. The sequence continues at coordinate 83,201 of JAJLRX010000220.1, read as the reverse complement.
TTTGCTGAAGCTTTGAAAAGTGTTGAAGAAGAGTTGAATGCCAAGAATGAGAAAGTTGATGAATATGAACAATTAGTTTTGGAAAAGAAAAAAGAAATTGAAGTGAAAAAGGCAAAGCTTGAAACTTTGAAAAAGCAAGTTGCTGAGAAGGAAGAAGCCGTAATCAATGCCAAGAAACCTAGTGAATTGTTATCCAAATTGAGTTCATTGGAGAAAAAACCAGCCAGACTAGTGGATAAGACAAAAGGTTTGAGCACTACAGGCAAAATTATATCTGGAAGCAACACTGATTTGAACAAATTGTTGAAATCCAGTCCAAACATGAATGGCAGTGTTTCTCCACAACCACAAAGTAAAAAGAAACTACAATCCAGAGAATATAATGAAAAGCAAAAGAGTTCAGAAACTCAAAACAACGAGAAGAAGGAAGACAATAAAAAAAATACTACAAAGGTGGAGACCACTGATGATGATGGCTCATGGGAAGTAGTAGCCAGTAATAAAAGTAACCACAAGGATAATAAAAGAAAATATAATGGAAACCAAGGCTTTAAGAAAAATAATGGAAATAAAAATGGGTTTCAAAGTGATTTGAACAAGAAGCCTAAAAACAAGAATTAGTGTTTAGGTTTTTACTTCTGAGAGAGTTTATATACAATTTTTTATTTTTTTTATTTTTGTCAAAGCAAAAGCAAAGAAAACTGGATTAGTTTTGTATCCGAAATGATTTTTTGATGTAGATTTACATTCTTTATATAATTACTAAATACTTATTCAGCTTCAGCATTCAAAGCTTGCTTGCTATTCTTTTCTCTGGCCTTTTGTTCATCGTCTTTTTCCGGAGGAGGAACAAACCATGGGATCTTACCTCTGTTGAAGTCATTCAGGATTTGCTTAGAAACACCACTTTCATCTGGCTCACCACCTTTCAAGAGTCTTCCTTGTTTTCTAGCAATCTTTTCAATGAACTCAGTGGCAGTGTTCCAGCCTGAAACTTCATATGTTCTTTCCAAGTATTGTTTCTTACATCTCTTCAAAACAGCAGGGATGTATTGTTCAGGGGTGGTGACATGTTCCACTCTGACGACACCTCTCAACAGAATATCTTCTTCGGAGTCCTTAGTGCTTGGTGGAACAATACCTGGACAATCAATCAAGAATATTCTCTTCATTAGTGTGATATATTGCCAGACCTTAGTTTCACCAGGAATAGGAGCCACAGGACACACCTTTTTTTTTCTTAGAGTGTTGATGATAGATGATTTACCTGTGTTTGGGTATCCAATGAACCCAACTGAAATTTGCTTTCTTTCCTTATGTAGTTGAGAGAATTGTCTCAGCAGTTGAATCAAGGAACCCTTACCAAAGGAGTTGGTGATAGAAGCATGGAATGCTAAAGTAGGTCTTTCCTTAGACAGATGTTTAACCCAAGCAGCCTGTTAGTTAATGTTATATGTTTAAGAATAATGATGAGTTGTTAGTAAAAGATTATGTTCTCCCGTTTTTCTATAATTTGTATATTAATCCTGAAAACAGAAGGAAATAGTGTCATAATTCAAAGGTTATTCATCAAAAGATCAAAAAAAAAAAAATATCCTACAGAATTATTATTAGGAATTTCATAAAATGTAAGGTTCATAACTACGACAAGTGAGTAGAATTATTAGCTCACTTATCAACTCTTGATGATCCTTCTTAACCATTGATAGCCAAAAATAACATACAAAGAGATCCACTCACCTAAAAATTAGATAAAATGACGCCCAATCCAAAACGGAATAATGAACTAATCTCTAAGATGCTCCCTAAATCACCTTTGGTGTATTCTAGAGACTGCCTTACATTATTCATAACAAATAGTGCAACAAAGTCGTCTACTAAAACAGTAGATGAAGCAGATATGTCTCTTTTTATTGAAAACAAAAGGAAACACACTAGAACAGCAATTTCATGGGAAAAACTACCAATAAGTTAATATTAATTTCCCAACATTATAACAGACATATAAGTATTAATTTTTAGTTTCCTCTTTCTTGAAAGAAGATAATCCGGTTATACATCCTGACTGGTAATGTTGGGTGCTTGCATCTTTATTATTTCAAATGAAATAGGCAAGCATGGTATAATAATTTGAAACTTTCCTAATAAAAACCCTTATTTTTGATTATTTCTTTTTTTGATCTCTCAATGAATATCAATGAACATGATAAATTTCTTTTGTCTTCTTCCAGGTCTTTTTATTAATTTTTAAACATACAGCTACCCATGTAGGCACTAGGTCACATTTGTTTAATACATAAATCAAATGTTTATGTGGAACTTCCTTGGTCATGTATTCTTCAACAGCTTTACATCTGGTACCCAACGGATCTCTGGCATCAAGCACGTGGATGACTATATCTGATGAATCAATAACCTTATAAAGTTCATTCCAAATTCTTTTGGATTGACCCTTATGGAAAATGGCTTCTTTGGTTGTGGCTGTCCAGTTTTCTTCAAAGTTATCGTTCTTACCCATCAACCCTAATTGAGTGTCCAGTTCAATTTTTTCTTGAAAGGATTTTTCCTCGGTCTCAGCCTGTTTGGCTAAGTCTTCCAAAGAATTTAGAGCAACTCTAGGTTTCTTTCTTTGTTGATCTGGACCAAAGGCAGACTTGTAAGATTCAATGTCTAGGATTCTGGCAGTTGGAGATTCAAGGGTATCCTTTTCGTCCAACAATGACATAGGAAGCTTGTTTCTCTTCAACAGCACTTGGTAAGTATCTTTTTTCTTTTCACCAAGGGCATCTCTGAAATGAGTTAAGGCATCTTGGGAAATAACTCTGGTGTTTCCAAACCATCTTCTATCCGGAGCGATTCTGGCATTAGGAATGTCAGTACTTTGAAAATCGGCAGCTCTTACAATTTCACCCTTGGCATTTCTTTGAGCCTTTCCCTTGGTGTACATGTTCAAGAACTTGACTCTTTTAGAGTCCCTGTAAAAGTTCTCACCTTTGACTCTTAAATTTCCATCTTTGGTCTTTCCTTCTCTAACCCTTCTAGATTGTTCCTTTTTTCCAGTACCCATTGTTGATATTTTAGCAATAGTGACTGTATGTGTTTTCGCAGTGTATTGGTTTCTCTCTTTATTTTCAAAACGTATGTACAATAATATATTTTTATTCCTATTTTATACAAGCTATGATACTAAAGAAGTAATTTTTATTTTTTTACATGAATCTCTACCAGAACATGAAGCAGAAAAAAAAGAAAGAAAGCAGAGAGAGAGGTAGATAAATTACCATATCGGGAAATAACTCTTAAAAATATCCCAAATAGGCAATTTTTAAAATAAATTATTTAGCTTACAAAAAAAAAGAAAAGATAAATATTGAAAACTGAAACACTTTAATTGATTAAAGAGAAAATAAAAATAGATAAATCCTGATATTATAACTAATATCTCATAAAAAAAGCCCCCTACTTCTCTATATACTTCCTAGTACAGAACTTAAATCATTTGATTTGCTCTCCTTAACAGACTTTTGATCGGTATATCTCTTTGAGTAAGTTTTTCGCTGAGATATTTCATAATCATTTTCTCTGTGTCTTTTATTAGTCTTTTGTATATTATTAATCATTTTGGATTTCTCCACGTTCTTGATATACATCTCATTTAACTTTTTAGCATTGTTTATTTCCAATTCAAGTTTTGATTGTCTTTGTTCAGACTCCTTGGCCATTTGTTCAGTTAAGTCAGTCCATTTGAATCCAGATAGATACTTCATGTTCATCACATCGTCATAGTAAAATGAGTTCTTCTTACCTCCGAGAATGTTACCATTTAATGTGCTGCAACAGAGCTTAGCATCAGCCTTTCTGATAAATTCAACCCAACCTTCTTCATACTTGTCCTTTTTGTTACCCCCTTGTTTCAGTCTAATTTTACGACTCTGTTCGCTTTCCTTTTTCATGTATATTCTATCAATGTCACCAAATTTTTGTAAGATTTGTCTTAATTTTTGAGGCTTCATGTAAGGAGGTAGCTTAGATATGTAAACAATACCGGGTTTATGCTTTGATTTCTTTTTATTCTTGTAAACTTTAAGTTTCTCTAGCTTTTTTAGTTTGTCTTCAGCGGTGGTCTCCTTAGAAGGGACGTAAACTTGCTTTTCAGATATAGGATCTAATATTTCGTTATCATTATCAGATTCATGGTCTTGAGATATATTTTTAATTGATTTGTTTTTGTTTAAGGATAAAACGTTGTTATTTTCTTCATCTGAGGAGGAGAAGTCATCTATATTATCCATTTGATTACTATACTTTATACGGTGTTTATCAATATGGTTTTCTATATATTTATTGATTAATCCATTAGCTAGTCTCTAAAGATTTTAAAAATAAAAAAAAGAAATTTTTGAGGTTTCCTAAAAAAAAAAAAGTGGAAAAATGTGACATTTATTGAGCAGTTGTATATATCCGATATAATGATCTTTATTTCAGTTCTAGAGAATAATATTATAGTTTCCGGATATAAAAAAACTGTGTAACATTACCGTAATATGACTATCTACTCTTTAAGGTTAAAAAAAACTGTGGTTTCACAGTTCATCAGCATAATCCACATATAGAACAATATTATTACTAAGAAAAACTGTGTTCATGTATATTTCTAAAAAGTAAAAGACACATGTATTTACAACACATAATAATATTATCGTTCACACTATCTTATGATCTAAATGAATAAAGCTTATCAATTATCTATCATATCTTACCATTCCTGGTTCTTTTCTCTTTTCTTTTTTTTTAATACCGACATTTTGTAATCAGAGTCATCTTATCGTTATCAAATGACTAAACACACTATGTCTAAAAAAAATTATGATAATAGATTAGTTGATGCGGTTTATTTGCTTAATAAAAAAAAAAGATTTATTAGATAATGTTTTCTGTTTTGAAAATTTAAGAAAAAATAAAACTAAAGGCATTGTACACACTTACACAGTTGAAGACATAACCCCTTGTCAATATGATGAACAATATAAATAGGCCATACACAAACCTTATTCTATCTAAAAGAAAAAAGATGTTTTTTAAAATGCGATATGTATCCAAACCGAAAAAGTATATATTTTTTTTTAACCGAGTATTAAACAAAATATATTTGTGATGAGTTCTGACGATACCACTAGCTTAAGCGATGTTGAAAAAAATATCCTCACTACAAAGGAAACCATAGTAAAAGATAAAAACCTTGATGAAACTAAAGAATTCATGATTCAATACGAATCAACAGTCACTGAGCCTCCTACCAAAAGTGAAAGAAAAAAGTTGAACTTGAAACTATATGGTATCGTCTTTTTGGTTTCTTGGACAAACTTGGTTTTTTTCATGGACAAGTACACCATGTCATATGCTGCTGAGTTTGGGTTCTTCAAGGCCATTCATATTGACAGTGGGGTCAACAGATACAACAATATGAACACCTTGTACTATGTGGGCTACATAATAGGACAAGTAAACCTGTGGTGGGCCCAAAAAATCGGGAACAGAAAGGCCATGATTATTTTATGTTTCTTTTGGAATATCGACATGTTTCTTACGTGTACATTAACCTCATACCAAGGGGCTTATGTCCTGAGATTTTTCTTGGGATTCATTGAAAGTATTGCCATGTCTTTGCAGAACTTAACATTGCAACAAATTCTTCCTGCTCACAAGAAGGCTAGAGTGTCACAGTTCTTCATGATTGCCAACAACTTTGCCCAAATCCCAGTGTCATTTATTGCATATGGGTTATTGAAGCACTCAAAGAACAATGTCACAAATACCGGGTTCCCTCTATGGAAGGCCTTTATTCTTATCATTTCATGCATAACCTCATTCACTTTTTTCATGATTGTTTGGTTCTATCCTACAAACCCTACTGACTTAAGATACTTCAGCATAAAAGAAAAGGTGTGGGTAATAAAGGACCTTCAACAATCAAATGGATCATCTATTGACATCAAGGTGTTCAAAAAGTACCAAGCCATTGAGGCTCTGAAGGACCCTGTCACATGGTACTACACTGGTGCCATGTTCTCTCTTATGTTGTGTAACAACATCAGTTATATTCAGAACATCATATTTGCTGAGCTTGGTTTGACATCCGTCTTGAACACATATCTGGTGTCCGCTGCTGGTGCTGGTTTCAGTTGTCTCTGTGGGTTGGTGAGTTTCTTTGCCATGAAGTACTACCCGAGAGTCTGCAATACAACTTATGTTGCCATTTTCTGGGCTGGCTTTTGTTTGGTTCCTTGTATTTTGATGGCTGCTCTCTCCTGGAATGTCAACAAAAAGGTTTTCTTGGCTTTGACTTTGCTTGCTGGTGTCTTTGGGTGCTCATGGATCAACATTGTCTCTTCTTATCAATCTAACTGTGCTGGTTACACGAAGATCTTGGTTAGATCGGCATTGGCCATGGCCGCCTACTCCATTGGTAACATCGTTGCTTCAAGAATTTACTACGACAAGGGTGCACCAAGATACTATGTTGCCTGGGGGATTCAATCTGTTGGGTTCTTCCTAACAATGCTCTTCATGGCTTTGGCCTATTATACCCTAGCTAAAAGAAACAAAGAAAGACTCAGTGCCCTTGGCAATGAAGACTATGATCTAAAGGAAAAGGTCGAGGATGCTAATCTTGATCTAACTGATCTTGAAAACAAAAAATTCATTTACCCTATTTAATTATTATTATATTTTAGTATCTCTTCGATATCTTCCATGTCTATATTCGATTTATCTATCAACTTTAATTGTTCTTCTACATTCTTTAAATTTTTATCATTTTGTTTTTCTAGCTTGAATATATCATTCAATTTTGATATGAAGTTCTTTTTATCAAACCCTTCTTCTTCATTACTAATGTAATCGTAGAAATCATCTAGTTTGTTCATAATTTCTTTGTTGCTATTTTCTATGTTGTTATTTATTGTTTGTATTAGTCTGTTGACTATAAGTTCATTATCTTCTTCCTCATCAACCTGACTCTTGAGTTTGTCAATGACCTTGTTGTATGTCTTTTCATTGTCATTTATATTGTCATTCATGGTGTGTGTAGTTTATGGTGTCTGTTACACATCTGCATAATAAATAAACACTTGTTTTTTTTTTTTTCATATTTTCCCTATCCTTCCCATCCACCTTATTTCTTTTTATATTAAAAACATTCTTTTTTTTTTTTTTTGGAAAGATAATCATACAATAAATACCAAATTACAACTCATTGATAAATGGATCAATCTGATTTAGCAGGTAGTAAGAAGTACAAGGGAATTCAAACGAAGGAGTTTGCTGATTTAAAGAGAAAGCAACAGATATCTCAACTTCTAAATGATGATGATCTTTTAAATGATCCTAACCTTGTTAAGTACAACGACAAGTTTTTATGTAAGCTGTGCAACACTCTACATACAAATTTGACATCGTTTAAAAGGCATATAAACGGTAAAAAACATAGTCAAAAAGTGAAGATTATTCAAAGGAAAACAACTAATGAAGACAAAGGTATAAAAAAAACAACCACTAAAAGTCCACAGATAGACAAAAACAAATTAAAGTATATTAATGACCTGAAAAGTGATTTGTTGAACAAACACAATATTAAAAATAAAAACACCGAGCTTCATGAAATTGGTCCAGTTATACCTCTGGAAAGGGTTTTTTTGGAATACACCATAGACGACATGATGGATGAAAAGGACACCATCGGGTTACTCATCAAGATTGATTTAAGCTTTGATAAAAGTGATAAGGATAAGTTGTTTCTGAAGTATCTATCCAAGGAGGAACAAATGACCACTGCACAACATCAACCCTCGGTGAACGATGTTTTGATTGTTTACGCTCTCAATTACAAACCATTGGTTATTGATATTCCAAAAGACATGAAATTGATCTTTGATAAAAAGGAGGAGTTTGTTAAAGTCAATGAGGTTTGGTATATTCAGTTACGATTTGTTATTACATAGATTTTCAATTAATATATTATCGGAATGTTAATTTTTTTTCAACACTATTTGTATTATTTACAAATATTCAATAATGTTGGATACATAGTCATTAATTTCTTGAATCAATGAATCATAACTAGTCAATATTTGCTCCTTGTAGCCATTATATGAATTATAGATTTCATTATATGTTTGATTCAAGTTGGATATGATATTGTTGTTCTCTACATGTAGTAAATTCAATTTTCTTTGTGTGATGTTTTTCCATTGGGGCAAAAACTTATCCAAGGCCATCTGTGTGCCTTCCTCCCAATCATCTACATTGAAAGATATTGTCGATTCTAGATTTATAACTGATTTCAATTTCATCAATGCTTGGTAAGTATTACTTATTTCACTCAATTCATAATCATTGTCCATCATTGATCCTGGGTTTTTCTGTAATGAATCAATTTCCTCTTTGTTTTTATTCAAGGTTTCCTCTAATTTATTTATAGTAATGTTGTCGTTTTTTATACTATTAAGATTTTTCTTTAAGGTTATTAGATTCTGGCTTATTTTGTTCACTAGCAAATCATCAATAACCTTTGTTTCCACCACATCAACAATTCGCTTCATTTCATTATTCATTGATTTGAGTTTTTCTAAATGGCTCTCATGATGTTGTATTTGCTGTGTAAGTTCATTGATCCTGTTATTGTTGTTAATGCTTAAGATATTCAGTTTCTTTGTATAATTCAATTCTAGTTCTTTCAAATTGTTACTGTTCTCACCACTCAAAACATATGACAACTTGGTGTCTATAATGTCCAGCTTACTTTGTAAATTTATCTTCACTATCAAGTTATTTACATGTTTCAGTCTCTCCTGAGAGAATCGTATAAAGTTTATTATGCAACTCAATGATCTATGCAAACGACTTAATTCATTACAATTATAAAGATCCATTAAATTGAAATCATTTATACCCAGAAACATAAAAAATAACTGCAAGAACTTGAGGAGTTTCACATTATTGTTTATGTTGTCACTGAGTTGGTAATCAAATATGAAGTTCTTATAAAATTCAATGATAGCAGTAGAAGATGAGCTATTTTTTTTGTTTGGTGTATTTAATAAATCTAACGTGATCATTTTATAGTTCAGCTGCATGTTTAATATGTTGAATATTTCATCTGTTTTAAGTATAGGAAACAAGTCATTATTCATCTTCAATCTATTTAATTTTGTTATTTTGGAGCTTCTTGATGGTGGTGTAATACATAATATGGATAAAAAATGTATTATTACTTAAATAATGTTCTAGAAATACATGAATAAAAGCACTATGATAACGCGTTAGATGGAGATTTTAATGTTTTCAAAAATCCGATTCTTGTTGTCAATTTCATTCCAGTTTTCTCTAAATTTTAAAAACTAAACACGTGATTACCAAAATGAGAAACTGCCCCAAAAGTAGGAATAAACTATGAATCTGGGTACACACCGTAAATAATGCAACTCCCTCTGAGTAATCACTACCTATTTTTCAAATACATCCTTTTTTTTTTTTTTGATTTGGAATTTGTAACTAGAAAATATCATATTAAAACAAAAATTCTGAAACTTTTATAAAGCTGTTCAATACCTAAAGTCTTAGGAAATAATTATAAAATCAACCAAAATATTTACACAACAATTTGCCAGTAAATACCCCAATGAACAATTTGGAACAGTACAAACTTAAACCACCTCCTCATCTGTACCCTATAAGTCCAGATACATACCCTGATATCAACCCATTTGTACACACAAATGCTAAAATCAATGATATCTATTTAAAGAACTTTATCAACGGGTACACAAACTCGGACTTGCTATCGAAAAATCCACTGAACATTAAACAACAAAAGGACTATAAGTTCACAACCAACAGTAACACGAATGGAAACAACACAAGTACGACAAGTTTGGGAGAGAATGATATTGGTGTGAAATTGTTCACAGATGTTAACATGGATCGCTTAGTTGCCAATATGCTGAAAAACCTAGATGATATTAAAAAATGTAGAGTTAATCATGTAAACAATGACACCATCAACTCCACTTATAACTTACAGAATAATGATATGAATCACGTGAATGACATGATACTTAAAGATTGCACATTCATTGATAATGTTGTCATTTCAATAATCACGAACAATGATATTAATTGGACCTCTTATAGCATCAATCTAATCAATGATATATTCAAAATTGCAGACCTTAAAGAGTTCAACACAAGTTTTCAAAAATTCTGGAGATTCCTTAAGTTGATTATTTTCAATTTTGATAAAAAGTTCATGATATTTTACTTTATCAACAATTGGCTAGTAAATTACATAAATTGCTTTGAGATCATAGTATTTGACAACAATGTCAAAGTTCTAAATGACAAGCTACCCATTTTGCAATTCATTGTTTTTGAATTGTTCATAAAGATCATTCCTAACAACCATTTCAGCTTCAAAAATATTGATTTCATTCATTTTATGGTTTCTATTTTGAAGCTACAGGACGAGCATAATGATGATTTGGGTATTGTTGACAACATTTTGATAACTTTGTTCAATAATAGAAATTTACAGAACTTCAAAATATTGGATGAAGATTCTATTGCTACTGAAGTTAACTATCAAGAACTGAATAACAGATTTGATCAATGGAATAAATTAATCTCATATTTTCAAGCAAATAAAAATCTCATTGATAACAAAAAGCTTGATGAGTTAATTATTTGGAATAATGGAATAGCCTTGAAGTATTTGAACATTTTGAACATTACCAAAATAAATGATGATAATAATGACACCACCGTCGAACATGGTATATCTTTATCATCAAATTTCATGATTATTTTAACCAAAAGATATGACCATGAAAATATATTATCACATAAGATATTGTATTTGATAAATAACAGTGAGAAAAACTTTCTAACATTAATCAAAGACTATCATATCTTTGAAGAAGAATCATACTGGATTTTAATAATTTTCTACTTTTTGAAGACAAAATCAAATATTAACATTGAAAACCTAATTATTTTGACAAACCACTTGATAAGCTTAGATCTTCTAAATGTTAGCAAGTTTTTCTTGAAGCTAATATCATCTGGTATTCTACACACTGATTATAAAGAAAAAATTAGTTACTTCTTAATAAACGTTAACTATTGGAACAACAATGTCAAATTGTACGACACAATCTTATCCAAGTATTTTGCTGACATGTATGATGAATACAAAACAGAAATGATTAGAGCTAAAATCAATAGCAACGAGATGTTTAATAATCACCTGATATCAACTCAGCAAAGTATCAAGTATCTTATGTCTTTAAAGAGTAATTATGAAGTTATCAATAGTGACGATTTAATGTCAATACATGAGAACTTCATTCACAAGTTCAACTATCAATATACTCATTTCTGGAACTATGTTAATTTTACGTTAGATAACAACTTAATTAATGAGTTCAAGGTCATCAAGCTCATTTTGTCCTATTTAATAACATACGAACCAGATTCTGCTCTATTCAACATAGACTTTGATGTGATTTTCAATTATTACATGAAACTTGAACAGTCTATGATTTTACAAGATGTGGAATATTCAAGTAGCAACAATATGGTTTTGAAGTATCATTTTGACGGGGACATTCATCTTCAAAGATTTTCAAATAATGATTTTAACATTTATGACTTTGCCAAATTATGGTCACAGTTAAATGCAATTTATAAGAATCCAACTTTGGAAAAGCTAATAAACTATGAGAATTTGAAGCACAACACAATCCTTAACTATAACATCGTGTTGCAAAAAATGCCAAGCAGCATAGAATCTATAAAGGATGAAGTGAACAATCATGGTGTACTTCAACAATTTCTTATCAAGGCATTTAGACAGTACTTCAGTGATAGTTCATCTTTGGTTAATATAATGGTAATAAAACTACGCTTTACTAAGACATTCAACAATTTCATACCATACTTTTTGAAAAGATTGAAACTGGATTCAAAAGATGATATATATTTGGACAAGTTGATCATGTTGATCAACGATGCTGTTGTTGATACCTCAATGTTGTTCAACAGAGTGCCAATAGAGGATGTTATCAGTTTGTTGAACAAGAACAATATTATTGTACAAAAGAAGATAATGTATTGGATTGGTACAAATCAAAGCATATCAGTGAAGTTATTGTCAAGTAAGTTGCTGAGCAACTCTCTGAAGCTGTTGATTATAGATACGTTTTACAACCCAACCATTGAATCATATTTGGCCAATGAAAAGGAACTGTTATGTGAACTACTGGGTATTAATTACCAGCAAGAGTATTTATCTTTGAACGAATCCAATCTCATAAGATTGATCAATAATCTGAACTTGAACAACTATAAGCTGATGAAGTTGTTATTCAACGAGCTGATCAACAATCTGAAGATTAACGAGATCTTATCAATTTTACAAGCTTTGAATTACGATTACATTGTGTTGAACTTCTTGATAATAGATTTTTCAAGCATTGAAGACTATGGTAATCTGTTATTGAATCAGTTGTTGACAACTATCTTAAATGTTCCAAGCTCTGTACTATTGGAGCTTATTAACATAAACATTAAACTGAACAAGAAGTTGATTATGAAGAATTTTAAAATTTCAAACGATAACCTAAAAATCATCATCAACAAGCTATCCTTGATAAAAAAAACCAAGGAGGGTAGTGATGATGAATTGAAAAATGTATTTATAATAATGTTGTTGTTCACCATTAAGGATATAAAGCTGAATGTCAATAACAATTCCAAAATGTCAAAGCCTAACCAAATATTGGCATCATTGATAAATGACAAATTCAACTTATGTAATGAAGCAAACAGCTTGGACAATAAAAATCTAGTATTTGTAGATTTTGTTGAATCTATGGATATAGTCAGACTTCGTCAAAATGAATTGTAAAGCAGCAAATTTGCTCAAATTTGTATATATCTATGTTTATAGCTCTACAGTCAGCATTACTTCTTTATCTTTAATTTTACTTTTTACACAATTATAAACTTTTGATTTAGTATCAATGTCAATGATATTAACTCTTTCCGAATCAACCTTTATCAGTACCATGCAAGTATGATTATTAATGTCAGCTACTTTCAATGAATATTTATCAGTCATCAAAATTTGATCAATATCGCTCTTTAATGCATACAAACTCTCTTTTCCATACACATTTGACATATTTAGATATTTAAGAACATATTTTACTATGAACCTGATGTTTGTTATCAAATAAGTAAACAAAACCCCAATCATTACGAGTTTTGAGAGAAAGACCATTATTTTACTATCAAACAAAATCATGCCCAGCCATGTGACTGAAATAGTTAGCGAGTATTTGTTTCTTTTGTAGCCCACAAAAATGATGATTAGAGTTACAATTACAAGTTCTTGGATCCTAACCTGTTCCAGAACATTTCTTTTCTCTATCTCAGAATCAAACTCCTTGTCATGTTGATGTCCATTGTGTCCGTGTCCACTGTGCACATCTCCGCCATACATAGTGATTTCCAATATTTCAAAAAACAAGTTCATGACGGTGTAACAGTTGTATAAGTTTGTGGCATATTCCTGGATGGTGTTAAATCTTAAGAATCCAAAGGGATAATCAAAGTTGTACACCTTATAATAATCATCATTCAAGATTATGTTGGATACTGTAATGGATAATCGTGAGAAAAGTGATGTTTGTAATAATGTTTGCAATGTAAGTATCAAGATGTGCTTGATGTTGTCCTTGTTCAATGGTAAAAGCAACAATCCAATAAATGTTAGATATGCAACAACTTCGATGCTTTGTTCATTTGAAAATTGCTTCAGGACTTTTTTTACCGTTGGAAACTCTAGGTACTTGTTCACAAGAATGTGAGTTTTTTCATCATCCTCATCATTGAGCTTGTTTGTGATGTTCAGCAATTCATTATAATTGATAGAGACAGAAGAATGCTTGTATCTGTGTGCCTTTCTAAATGTATTTGTGGGCGAATTTGTGCTTTTAATGTTAGACGGTGGTGGATTGATTTTGTTTGGTGTATAATTCAATGATGATTTCCGACTATGATCACTATTGTTGTTAGTTGGTGGAGTCATTCCAACTGAGCCGTTGTTACCAAATGTAAACGATTTATTTACATACATGCTATTTTCCGGCTTATCGGGTGTGTTATTAGAGGTAGTGTTCAACATTGTAATGAAATCTAAGTCAGTTTTGCTCTTGAAGTTGTTAGTACTGCTTTTGTCTTCTTCCTCAGCCATCAGCTGTGCAAGAATGGAGCCCTTTTTATTCATGTCCATTCTTCGGTTTTGTAGTTTGCTTTATTTCTGTAGACAAAAATAATAATAGATAGTTTATGCTTTAGGTGCTGTGTGTTGTGTTTTTGAATTTCGATTTTTATTAATTTTTTTTTTTTTTTTGAAAATATTGATATATACAAATAACCCCTTTCTGACTTCAATGATCGTTATTCCATTTTTTTTTTTTTCTTAGGTGTTTTTGTTCCCTTCAAATTATCACCAAATTAGGCATATCAATTACCAAAAATAAAATAAAATACAAATTTTAAAATAGAATTTTCAATCGCATTTCATAAATATAGCACAGAAGGTAAAGAAAAGGTTTATTGAGTGAATGATTTCAATACTTCATTGTACTCTCTAACATCATTTGCATCATCAAGTGTGTTTTCTACAACATTTTTAACTCCGTTTGCCAGAACTTTATTACTGTTATCAGTATTAAATCTTTTCAAGTTGACATCTATTTGATTAGTGAAGAATTTGTAGTCATCGTTACCCACAAAAATGTTGTAAATGTTACCAATATCCTCATTAATACCTCTACTGGTTCTACCTATTCTATGTACATATTGTTGGGACGATATAGGCAGGTTGTAGTTGATTATAGATGTTATGTTCAAGTCAATGCCCCTACTCATCAAATCTGTTGTTATCAATATAGTGTCGCTTGATTCATTAAATTGCTGTAGGTTTCTTTTGTTTTGATACTTCGTGTTGTTGTTATTGATGTTAAAGATCTTGTAGTTAATTAATAGTGCTTTCAACAGTGGATACAACTTCAAAGATGTTTGATTTGAATTGACAAAAATCAAAACTCTATTTTCTTTGCTTGTCTTCAGTATCATCTTTATCAAGTTTTTCAAGTACAAAGGCTTGAATATCGAGTTCTTGAACTTTATTGTTAATGAATATTCAAAGATGTTCTTAGGCAATTGGTAAACTCCCTTGTTGTTCTCTCCATACTCATCTTTCATTAAAAACAAATTAGTTCTAATTGGGTTCAACTTCAATAAGTTCAGCTTCTCTACATTTTTGGTCAAAGTGGCGGATACTACAAATTTAATGATATTACTTTTGATGTGCTTCATGATTATATTCAGCCAGTCTTGATAATTTTGATTCAATAATTTGTCTGATTCATCAAGAACCAAGAATTTCAGATCATCTAAATTAATACTGTTTTTCACTAAATGATCAACCATTCTACCAGGGGTAGTGATTAGGATGTCCATGTTCAAATCTTTGAATTTCTCTATTTCTTCCTTCAATGAGATGCTTGTTTTTGTTGTTGTTATGACAAGATTTGTGTTCTTTATAAGCTTGTTTAAAGTTGCATACACTTGTTGAATCAAAATTTGTGTTGGCAATATTATGATGCATCTTAACTTGTTGATTCTTCTATTCATCAATATCTCTACAATTGGTACCAAATATGACAACGTTTTTCCGGATCCTGTGAAAGAATTTATCAACACATCTCCTGATTTCTGAGTGTAGTTTTGTTTAGATATGGAGTAATTTTTCTTTAAAGATCTCAAGTATTTTTTCAGAATAACAGTTTGTATGGGCATCGTCTTATCAAAATTAAATGATTTTGTGATGTTCTCAAACAGGGTTTTATTTATCAAGTCATCTTTCTTGTGAATGTCTTTCCATTCAATCGCATCTTCCATAGTATAGTATATCTTGTTTATATGGGACCATGATTCATTCATGATATTTCTTTTTACTCTAGGTAAGTATACCTTTTCGGGTTGTGGGATAGGACCTAAGTCATGAAGTTCGTTTGTTTCTTCAAGCTCTGCATTTTCCTCAGACTTTAAATCATCTTGAAGAGTAACTGTTTGCTTGAATCTTTTTAAGATATTGCTATGCTTGTCATCTTGTAGAGTCTCAGGCTCTTCTGTAGCACTAGGAACAGGTTGATCTATATGAGTGTGTTCCTGTTTTGCAAGAACTTCTGGCTCTGGTTCGGATTCATCAATTGAATTTTCATCTTCTTCAGATTCTTCAATAACGACTTCTATTTCACTGTCACTAGACTCCTTAGCTGAGACTGCTTCAGAAGAAGACGATGATGATGATGAATCTTCATCTCGTTTTCTCTTGAATGGAAATTTGTTTAGTTTGATAATATCTTTTTCATTTTCGGTATCCGCATTAGGATTGTATCTTTTAGAGAACATCTTAGCTTCTTAGTCTGATTTGTAATATGTACTTATTCGGTAATTCTTTTTTTTTTCTTTTTATCAATAATTCGAGTATAGAGGCTTGTGATATCAATTTATTATGATTTGTATCTAAAAGTTTCGTCAAACTTGCCAAAAAAAAAAAAAACAAAAAAAAAAGACTTCACCAAAAACGGAAAATTAAAAGATAAATAAAAAGAAATGTTGGTGAGAATGCTCTAGCAAAAATATTTTTTACCGAATATTAGATAATGATAACATAAAAACAAGCTAAGTTACATAACTGAACCTTTGTAAGTATACATTAACTATTTGCCAACACTTATTATTTTTTATTTTTCTATTGTTGTTCAGAAACAAGTTGATGTTAGTCGAAATGGTCAACTATTTGCTTTTTTTAAAGGTATATTCACGTTACTTATGGAATTTTTCAACGGAGATACGTCTAACTTTTCCTTAGAAAAATACAATGGATAAACCACTGTCCCTTAAAATCTTTAATTAATTAAACATTTTTAAATTATTAAATTTATATATTCTATTTTTAAAGGGAGCTTCGGCTAAAAAAGTAAAAATACTGTTTCTTGACTTAGAAAAAATATTGTATTGAATATTCTATTATAAATTGAGCTTTTATCAATTAGATCACTATTTAATAAGGTATATTCAGCTGTTTTTAATTAATATTATTTACTTTTATTATAGTTGTGATTATTTATATATATTTTCAAGTTATTTCTCAGAAACAAAAACTGATGGAAAACAACTTTATATTGTAAGAGCTTTTTAAACAAACTTTACTTAATATGACCAGCCAGAGTTTTTTTAGAGAATAAAGTATATATCAATTCCCAATTATTTATTAGAAAATTATGGATCGTTCATGTACTCCATTACCATCTGAGCAGCTTGTTAAAGACTCAGTTGACAGTTTAAGAGGTGATTTGAAGTCAACAGAAACTTTGACTAACGACTATAACATTTCTTTAAGAGATCGTATGTGTTCAAGCAATATAAAAATTAAAGAGCTAAATTCCTTTATTGATACTTTTAGTCGGGAAAACGTGGACGCTGCAAATAATGAGCGAAAACTAAGAGAGTACAGTTGTAAACTAAGAAGCTCCAGCGTAGCCAAAGATTCATATATCACTGTTCAGAAAGCTTTAGCTCTTAGTAAAAGATTAGATTTAGAATACAAAGAAGCCCAGCAAATAAGGCTAGCTTATAATACTGTGAGTATTCTGAAAAAATCCTCATCAGCAAACAATGATGAAGTGAGTACACCCTTCTTTGTAAGTTTGCCAAATTCTCAGAATGTTATCCAAAAGACCATTTCCAACAGTCCAAAGACTCATGATAATGGAGCTGCAATTGTCAAAATCACTATCTCAGATAGATTCACATGGAATAAGACAACTCAATTTATGTACACCAGTATTGAAAAGAATCCAGAGCTAATTCATAACCTATCTGATCATCAAATTGACTTTTTACAAGAATGTTTTGAGAAAGTGTGTTTATGTTGTGCAGAAATGTGCTCTAGAGAAAGATCCAGTGATAGCTCTTCTGATGAAGCTAGCAATGAGGATAAAGATGATACACTCGATGTAGATTCGGTTGCAGATATAACATTCAACGATAACATATATGATGATCAAGATGATAGCTTTGATTGTGGCGATTTGCATCTTTCAATATCAACGCCAATATTAGAGCTGGAAAGAAGTTTAGAAGATTTTTGTCAATCTGATGATGAAGATTATAGCTCATATCTTGAAAATGAAGAGTTTTCAACCTCACCTAAAAACATTTTAATGGCTATTTCAAACAACTCAAATAATAATTTTATTGAAGAAAAGCCATTTATTGAACAGCTTTTTGAGAAAAAACTAGACAAAGTTAAAGGTAACTCAGATATCATTTCCAAAGCAGTAAGTGGTAAAGCGGTCATATCACAAAAGAGTAAAGAATTAGACCTAACACCAACACAATCGCATATTAAATGTGAAAAAGCAACCCACAAAAATTCAAAATACGTTCTTGATCAAATGTTAGGGGTTGGAAGTAGCCATGGATCAGGCAACTTTGTTGATAACCTATTTTAACTATTACAAGCGTTGAATTTAATAATTAATATTTAATCTATATATTCACCTAACAAAATGATGTAGCTATAAAAAATTAACATTTAATTAGACAAATTCCTATAATATTAACTAATAATTCAATAAATTCGTTGTTATATTTTGTTGAAATGTCATGTCGTTGGGCATATATAAATCACTATTATCGTTAATTAAACTAATTTAGCTGTTGTTGTTTTTTTTCTCTTTAAATAGGCTACCTAGCTTGTTTATTCTCTCATCTCATCATTCATATACAGCTTTTCTTCTCTGGTCTTTCCGGTTCTATCTATTAGTGGCCAGTTGCCCCAATTACTTAGTCTCAACACCACGCAGGTAGCGTTATCAGCTTGTTTGCTCCCTATTGCCATTATGTATTTGATAAGCTCATCACAGACAAATTGTGGAGTAGCTCTCTTATTCCCTCTCAAATTGACTGTTGAAGTAACAAAGTCAACAATTTCTTGATCTGTCATCAAGTCACTAATACCATCAGTGACCATGACTATGAAGCATTCATCCCCGCCAAACTGTAACTTCGAAGTTTCACTGTAAGGAATCTCCTTGGTACATCCAATCAAATAAGAGTACAAGTCCGGTTCTGAAGATAGCCCCATGGATTTCCCACTGTAATCACCAAATGATCTAGTATTTGCGTATGAACTCAAAAACCTTTCTTCACCAAATGAGTCTTTGCTTATGAGTTCTTCATCAATTTTATCTTTGAAACTGCTATCCGTATTATTTTTCAGCTTCTCCTTACTCAACCTTTTGTTTTCAAATTTGTTTGAATTTGGATGGTGAGGTAACGTTAGGTTATGAGCTACACCTTCTTTGTCACATATCAGAACTTTGCAATCACCCAGCTGAGCTATGTATAACTTCATCAAACTCTTATTATTAATCCAAAATATATCCTTATTGTCTAATTCATCCAAATTATCTTCATTCAAAGGAGCCAAAAATAAAGACGAGACTGTTGATCCACTGGTTATCTCTTCTTTGCTTTCTTTATAAATATTCAAATCTAAGTTCAAAAAAGTTTGATATATCCGTAATCTATCTATATCCGACAGCAAAGCTGTTTTGTCAATGAGATTTCCACGTTTATCAAAAATCATTCTTGAACCGTTGTACAAAAGGTTTTCTTTTTTACTAGAGCAATTCATGATGTATTTATTGAAGTATTGCTCTCTCTTTTTATATATGGACTTCCAGTAACTCTGTTTGAATGTATCACTGTACTCTTTTAAAATATTAAAGAACTTTTTCTTGCTTGGTTTACACATGGCAAACTCTTCAGAGAGTCTTTTTTCGAGTTCCTTCACCACATAGTCTCCTCCATGTCCATCAAATATATTGATATTCAAAATAGGTAAATTGTA
This sequence comes from Hanseniaspora lachancei, assembly GCA_030567275.1. NCBI lineage: Eukaryota > Fungi > Ascomycota > Saccharomycetes > Saccharomycodales > Saccharomycodaceae > Hanseniaspora > Hanseniaspora lachancei. The sequence continues at coordinate 63,148 of JAJLRX010000220.1, read as the reverse complement.
CTTTTGGTCATCATTAAGGTCATATTTTTCTTGGTTGGTGGTTTGAAGTTTCAAAAGATTCATTGAAAGTCTATCTTCATTGTAGAATCTATTCACTCGACTTGATGTGTATCCTAAATATGTAGGTAATTTGTTTAACTTCAAAGATAAGTTACCTTGTTTGTTTTGAGGAAGATTGAACTTCAAAGTCTTAGTACAAATACCCATAGTATAGAACTCGCTCAAGCCTTGACTGGGTAGGTTTGAATTAAGCAAAGGTAAACTTCTCTGTAGGTGTATGTTTGGATGATTATTTTTTGTATGTCTAACGATATCGATGAATTGCTATGAGGATTAGAAGAGAATTTGAAAAAAAAAAACACTTGACTTTTTTTTTTTTTGACGATATCCAGCTCTTTTTTAAGCCCCGCGTGTTATTATTCAACGTTGATCAAACCTAATTTACGTTCAAAACTCTGAACAAATGAAAGCATTGCAAATGCATTTTTTCTTGAAGAAATTTAAAGTTTCATTAATGTGTAAACTCTCAAAGATTATATATCCTGATTGACTGGTCTTTTTTTTTTTATTGTGGATGTGCCGTTCTTATGTATAAAAAAACATATATAATATACTTACCGCCTGTCATCAACGCTACCATTACAAGTGGGGTTGGCTTTCTTCAGCGGCTATTTACCCAAAAACATAAAATAAATGCGGCAATAAAGGGGGGTTTTTTTAATCAATTATCCCAAACGAGAAACATGAGCTGTTTAGGGAAATTATTCTTATCTATTGATTTATTTATCTTTTAAATGAAATAGGTATTTCACTTCATCATAAAAATTAAAGAATAATTAATACTGTTATTCTATATCTCATCAAAGAAAAAACAAATAATTAGTTTGTAAGCATAAATATTGAAACAAATCACCAAGTCTACCATATCAAACATCTCTGAATTTGTGACCAATATACATATACAAATGACACCAAGTTACGACTCTACAGCATCTCAAAACAACTTAAAGCTTTATAGCTGTGAGCACGAGCCAAGCTTGCAAAGCATTAGTACAATAAGAAATGTTGGGAATTCCAATATCAAAGAAACATCTCAGCTGAACAAACCTGAGGATGTGCAGCCTTTTGTGAATAACCAAAAATGTATACCAAGACGTAACAGTACAGTAGCCAGCTTGGCTAGTAAGCTGGTAGACATTAGAAACTTTAGACTCTCAAGAAAAAGTAACAGGCATCAGAAAATAATTCTTAAAGCCGTGGCAAAGGTTCCTAAAAGAAACATCATCATCAACAGAAAGCTGTTTCCCTCTTTTAGTAAAACTGTTGATTCGGACCTAGGTGTTTTGCCGGCAATATTAACCAAAAATGTCAATACATTAATAACTTCAAGCAAACCAAGTACTAAAGATATCGCCAAGAAACCGTATGTTCTACAGGAAAGCATCAGAAATAATTACTACCCCATGGATGATCCACTGGTTAATCATTCAAATCCTATTGAATTACCAATAACTTCAACACCTCAAAAAATCAAAGAGAATGCTATGTCGGACCTGGAAAAGATGATTGACGATATGGGTGTCTATTCGATGAGTTATGCCACTAGTACGCCATTACGTGTGAAATCGGATGGTCATAAGAAATCCAAAAAAAGCCGTGCATTGAAGATCAAGAAGAATTCTGAAGAGTAAGAGAATAATTAATGGTATAATCCGCTGAAAGAATTTAATTGACAAAAAGATGGTTATTATATATACAGTAATTTTATTATCGTTATTTTATATATTAGAATGGCACATGTTATTGATAAATGAAAATGGTAGCACTCATAATATTATACTACACTAAGGTATAATTCTGGTTTTTTTTTTTTTTTTTTCCCCCCCCCCCACATTTCTTCTAATCAAATTGTTAATCCATTCTTTAGTAGAGAAGCACAAGATAACATCCAAACAAATTCAGATATACTCTATCTGAATTTTCTATATGGATGAATGTCATGACCAGGAATTATATCTATTATTGTGTTTAGATCCTTAGGCTTTATCCTAAATAAAACAGCAAAAAAGAAGCAAGTACAAAGGTTCTATTCTTGTAACTTTCCCCTCTTTTTGTTTATCAATGATCAAGCTTTGTGATTATGTTTGTCAATGACTTTTATTTAATTTATCTTTATTTTAGTTTGCTTTTTTCAAAAGATGATCTTCATGTGGTGAATAGGAATTTATGAGCCAAACATCGCGATGAAAACACAGAAATTAGCAAACAATAAAGATAAATATAAAATGAGACACAGGAAACATTAATAAACTTTACTATTAATTCACACTAAAAATCATTGAACAATCTTTAAGATTCGTAAACAGTGAATCAAAGCTCTCATAGCTCTACACTATTCAATGTAAAAAGTAAAAGAATTAAAAATATGTAACAAATGAAAATATAAAAAAAAAAGAGGGTTGTAAGAGATCTCAGTCACTTTGAGCCTCCTCATCATCTGAGTACTCCGGGAACAAATCAAACATCTGCTCGTAAGCATTCCATTTTTGTCTATGCTCATTACCAGCATCGTTGAAGGAATCTTCTCTTTCTTCTGGGAAGGAATCGAGCCACTTGAATGGAACACTGAACTTGTCATCTTTACAGTACTGCAAGACTTTTTTCTGGTCAAAGGTGCCATTTGTCAAGAAGTGAGTTTCGGCATCCTCTTTGAAACCTGTGAGGATGTCCCATGAATTCTTGAGGTAAAACTTCAACGATCTCAATCCCTTGATGAATCCCCCGTCTGAGCTGTTAATGCCCATTTTAGGTGGGCATGTAAATGTGTTGGCCTTTTCCAAATAATCCTTTATGGTGATGCACTGCGCAAAATCAATTATGTACACCTTGCACTCGCTATCATTATGGTCGTACATGAACAGCAAGGATGCACCGTACAGTCTGTATCCATTTAGATTCTCTATACTGTCAATGAGTTTGTTCAAATCGTTTACTAACTTGGGAATTTTGTTGACGATACTTCTGATTGCCATTCCGTCATAGAGGAACAGTAGAATCAGTCTGCTGAACTGCCATCCTATTTTTATTCTTCTTCCAAAGTACTTGTCCTTCTTTATGTATGTGTTTGTGGAAGGTCGATATATTTTCAATCCGCACACTCTACAACCCAGCTTTAGGGATGTGGTCATTTGACATTTCATTTTCTGAGATTTCTTCTTTTTGCTTATGGCATAAACACCATACTGTCTAGTTCCCATCTTAAGATCCAAAACAGTGGCGTTGTTCATTTTTCGTGTAAGATCTTCCAAAAGAATGTACTGGGTGACCGCAGTGTCATTTTTAGGTTCTTCAGCATATTGGTCATTGTCCGAGGTTAGTAGTTTTTTATTTGAAGAATCGAACACTTCCGATAGAATTTGATCCTTTAATTTCGTGTTCAAATTAGTGTGTTTATAGTCCAGGCTTAATTCATTGGGATCAACATCAATATAATATTTCTCAAGTAACTTTTTGGGAAAAAGATGGATGTTGTCATTCATGGTAACTTCCGTTTCTATGGAGGATTTCCGAACATTCAGTATGCCGATGTATCTAGGCATGTACCTCAAAAGAGTTCCGCAATAGTCGTTGTTTTTGTTGCAATACTCCTTTTCCAAGAACTCATACCATTCATTTTCTTTGTTCACTAAAGTTTTGCAAATTGCTCTGGCACTGAACTTGAATATTTCGGTATGTCCCCCAACTTTATTATTAAAAGGTTGCAACTCCAATTTTTTGTAAGATGAAACAGAGGATGCCCTTCTCTTTTTGGAATCGAGATCATTTGGGGAATTATAATATGAGGTGCTAATTATTGCAGAGTGGCTGCTATGTCTCTTTCGATTTTCTTGCCCTAAGGGGCCAGAATCATCAATAGCATAATCATCACAATTATCATTAAGAATATCATCTGAGTCCAAGTAAAGAGGCTTATTATTACGAATATGAAGGAGCTTGTCATTGATTGAGTTTCTTCTTGAGTTGTTAGATGAGTCATCTTTTTTCAGATACTCGTCATTTTCGTTAACTTCGTTGATGATCTTGTCATCTTCGTTCAGAGATGAACTGGTGTTGGATATATCTTCATTGGCGTCTTTGTTTCTGAATATTTTTAATTGTACACTACCTTTTCTTCCATAAATCATATGAAAAATATCAAAACAAAAAGCAAAAAGGGGAAAATGATAGTTTAATAGGTTTTAAAGATAATAAATGTAATCAAAACTCTGGTTGTGTCGTTTAATACAGACGATATAGTGTAATGGATTGTTTGATCCTAATAACAGCTTCTTATATTGGATATAGAGAAATTATAGAAAATATCAAAAGTAAATTGATTGTGGAGTTAAGATTAGTGTTTGTTGTTGATCTGAATTTTATGTTATTTTTTTTTTTGTTAATTGTTAAATAGAATATTTAGAAAACATATGACGATGAGAAACATTAACTGCCAATAACCCCTGTTTTTGATTTTTTTTTTTTTCCCTATATGTCTAATCATTTCATTTCAAATACAACCGAAAGAGTGGGAAAAAAAAAACAAACAAACAAAAAAAAAGAAACGTGGGAACGAGATGATTAAATTGTTAAAGGTTATGTTACTTCAAATGCTTTTTTATTGGTTATAATGTCAACGCAATATTCCGATAGTACCATGTCATATATGTTATTCTGTTTTTTTTTATGATTCAAAGTTGTTATCATTGAACTTTGAACTAGCTTGAGTTAATGTAATTAAAGATGTATGTTGGTAAATCCATTGATGCTCTGTGCACGTGATCAACCTGTGTGTGCTATCCACCTTACACACAACGTGATCAGCAGGGCAATGTGCCTTACTACAAATGATGTTACCAATCTAATTACTACACACTATGTATGTATAACAAACCTTATAGTCCAACATATTTTTTTTAAAAAAAATTGCTTTTAAACATTAGCATTATACTCTTTATTTAAATAGAAAGTACAACCAATTATAACTATACATGTCATTTGATGTGAACATGTATTATTTTGTCTTTCCATTTATAAAATGAAAAGGAATAACTTTAATAAACCAATAAAAAAGTATCGGACATACCACTGCAAGTGTAATAATTTTAAGCGAATGAAAAGCACCATATATTTCAAGCAAAAAAATGGATTCCCATACTAATTTTTTAGTTAGTGGAAAGAACATACCATAGCACCCATTTGTCACCAAGGGGGAAAAAAATATATATATAAGAAAAAAAATTTTTTTTGGAATGAAATATACACTGTAAATTGTGGTCAATAATTTCCACATCCTTTAAGAAACTTGTATGTAAAACTTTACTTTTGAACACTAATAATTTACAACAAATTATTATTAAACCTTTTTCTTTAAAAAAACATATATTATTATCATAAATATTCATTAAAAGATTGATCATCATTAAAAGCAATAACCAAAAACTATTGTTACAATCCTTTTTTTCCTTTTTTTTCACTTTATATTCAATAAGAGATTACCATTGTATATTCATTCTTTTTATAATCCTATAAATTAGATTAAAATAATAGTAAACAATCTTAATAACATATTCAAACCAATAAATAAAAATATTAATAATGTTCAGACAAGCTGCTGCTATTGCTGGTAGAAATGCCAAACCTACTCAAGTAAGACAATATGCTACTTTAAGAGAAATCGAAACCAGATTGAAATCCATCAAGAACATTGAAAAAATTACCAAGACCATGATGATTGTTGCTTCCACCAGATTATCCAAGGCTGAAAGAACCAAGGCCACCACCGAGCAATTTGCCAAGCAAGAAAAGAACTTCTACGCCAATGCTGAAGCTGAAAAATCTCCATTGTCCAAGGAAGGTAAGGACTTGATCATTGCCATCACCTCCGACAAGGGTTTATGTGGTTCCATCCACTCCTCCATGGCCAAGAAGATTAGAAATGTCTTGAAGGAAAAGTCCAATGCTGATGTCATCGCTGTTGGTGATAAGATCAAGCAACAAATTCTAAGAACCCACGAATCAAATGTCAAGTTAGCCTTCAATGGTGTTGGTAAGAGTGATCCAAACTTCTTGGAAGCCTCCTTGATCTCTGAAGAAGTTTTGAAATACATCGAGCAATCTGCTGAAACCTACAACAAGATCTCTGTCTTCTTCAACGACCCAGTCACCTCCATCTCCTTTGAAGCCACCAACGATCCTGTTTACAACGAACAAACCATCAACGAAGCTCCAGGTTTATGCAAATACGAAATCAATGAAGACTTGAACGTCAACAGAGACTTGTTTGAATATGCCTTGAACTCCAAGATCTTGTCCGCCATGGGTAAGGGTTACGCTGCTGAAATTTCTGCCAGAAGAAACGCCATGGACAATGCCTCCAAGAACGCTGGTGACATGATCAACAAATACTCCATCTTGTATAACAGAACCAGACAAGCCGTCATCACCAATGAATTAGTCGATATCATCACTGGTGCTTCCTCCTTAGATTAAGCGCATGATATGAATGTACCTTAAATATGATATAAATGATACTTTAGAAAATTTTTTAGAAAACAAAAAAAAAAAAAAAATGAAGGCACATAGTAGGTAATGCTAATATATGCAACAAACTTGAAAAACTAGTATATATATTCCACATTTATCTTTTTCTTTTTTTTTTACTAGTTTTAATAATTTGTTATTATTTCTTTATTTGATTGTGTGTTAAAATAAATTATTTACTTTTATATACACAGAGAAGTAGAATTACAAATGTTGTTGTGGTTTGTCATTTTATATATATTAAATGAAGCTTCAAGAAAGTTATATGTAATGTTATTTTGCTTTCCGTCACGTGAATATAAATATTTGTTTACATATAACAGTTACATTTTTATTGTAAACTTTGTTAAATTTGGTAAATTTTTTCTAAAAGTATCTCTTTTTAAATGATATTAAGAATTTTAGTGACATAAAAATTGTAAACATTATAAGTTATTCTATTTTTTATTTTTTCAAGAATCAAATTTAGTTTATAAACACCTTATACACATTGGAGTAATACTACAATAACTGATTAGTCATTGAAAACGAGTAATGCTCGGAGTTAATAGGCTGACTTAGTATAAAAAAAGACCGGAAAGAAGAAAATAACTGTAAAGTTTATTTTTTGCTGTCGGACTTAAAACACGTTTGTTTAATCATTTCTAAAACATACATGAAACAACCTTCACATCTTTTGAAAACAAAGAAGACACAAGAAACGATGTTTTAGATATCTAAAAATATTATAGATATATATAAAGCACGGATTAATATTAAATAACTGCTCAACAATAAGCAAGTTATGATCCTTCAAGAAAATATATGTACGTGCATTAATCCCTTATGAAAAAAACTTGATAAAATAAGCAACCAAACTAACATAACAAGCCAAAAAAATATACATCAAAAAAAATGTTCTCTATAACTCTAATATGGTTCTTTCTAAAAAGAACTTCTAAATTCATAGCCCTGTTATTAGGTATAGTGTCCTTCTCCCTACTGCTGTTTGTTCAACTAAGTTGTATATCTCCATCTTTAGGAAATGATTATGCTTTGAAATTGTTTCTGAACAAAGACTCCGCAATTTACTCTATAGTGAACAATACATTTAACGATGAAGAGTACACTGCTGGATTTGCAAACTTAGATTTCAAGATAGGTATATCTGGTATTTGTATTTCCAATTTGCCAGTTACTATATCCACCCCATTTGAGCAAACTGAACATTGCTACAAACACAACTACAACTTCTCTAGCATAGCTTTAGCCGATAATATCAACTTTTACGACTCGCTAAGCATTCACATTCTTAACTCAAATATGAAAACAACAAACACAACTACAGCAAAGACAGAGGTTAATCTGATTGATTTGGCCAAAGGACTAAGCAAGAGTATACATCCAAATTTAACCGTGTGCTCCTTAGTTTTCAATTCTTTGACCTTATTAACAATCACTATCACACTAACTCCAAAGCCATGGAACATCCCTTATATTTTCACCACTCCCGCATACATCACCTATCTACTATTGGATGGGTTAAGTGTCATAGTATGCTTTGTCAATGCTATATACCTTAGACAATGCACAGACAAAGTATACTCATCATTCTTAACAAAAGTCAGTTTGAACATCATAAAGACACAAAGCGGAAAAAGATTTGAAAGATTGATATGGATAAGTTTGATATTCCAAGTCTTTGCCTGGTTCAGCATGCTTGTCTCGTTTATAAGATACTATTTCAACATGAACGAGGAGCTTGATGAAATGAAGCAATTTGACATAAACAGAAAGGAGCAGAGCAAAGAAAAAACACAAAGCCAAAGCTTGTTTTCAAGTCAAACAAATCCTTTTAGCGACTATATGAACACGGAATATCAAAAATACAAAAATAGTATTCAAAAGAGTAACAGCTTTTTAAAAGAGGTCGGCTCAACATCAGATAATTCGAATGCTACAACATATCACCAAAACAATAACTCTGATTTATATAGCTACAAACTATAACTTTATTAATTGTACTCTATAAGACTACTATCTTTATAAAAAAAGACGTACAACAGATTTGTATCCAAATAATTCCTTGGTGAATCTTTCATTAGAAAAAAAAAAGAAAAAGAAGAGGTCAAAAACTATAGTGGAACACTGTGGAGAAGTCTATGACATTTTATAGTTTTTTTTTTTTTTTTTTGCTACCCTAAATGTTAAATAAATGAACATCGTTGATAGACACATTTATACACAAAAATGTAATCTACGTTCCTCTCTCAAAAAGAGAACCATTAGCATTAACAATCCCAAAGTGATTATGATCAATACTAAAAGATTTGCTAAAATTGGTATCTTAACCATAATTTACCTTGTAGGGTTAGTCATCGATCCCTTCTTTAAGCTCTCATCACTTGATAACACCAAACATTATAAAACATCAAAAAGTAATGTCTTTATAGATTATCTTATTTCATTAAGAATATTAGAAGACATACATATCATTCCATATTTTTTAAAGGCTATAATTTCTTATGTGTATGCGTTGAAGAAATCACAGCAATTCACCAACTGGTATTTGTTCGAAAATCAAGTATCTAAAAATCCTAACAGCTTGTTCATGAAATTCCCAAAAAATAACTCAAATGAGGACTTTGATAAATACACATACAAGCAAGCACACGAAGTTGTCTTGAGATTGTCTGCATATTTAACAACAGACACCATTGACTGTAAACCTGGACAAATAATAGGCCTTTACTATCAAAACAACCCAATGTTCATCTTCTTATGGTATGCATTATGGCAAATTGGTTGTATACCTGCCTTTTTGAATTACAATATCCAAGGTGAAAGCTTGAAGCATTGCATAACAACAGGTAAAATAAGTAAGGTCTTTGTTGATCCTAAAATAAAGCAAAACTTCAGGTACGAAGGCGTTTTGAAAAATGTTCAAGTTGTCAATATCAATGAGGACGAACTATTTGTGACTGTTCTGAGAAATCCAAACGCCCCAATGTTTTTCCAAAAACATGAGATCAGAACTCCAAAAACTATCAAGGACTTTGATCCTGCATTGTTGATTTTCACCTCTGGCACTACAGGATTACCAAAATCAGCAGTTATATCCTGGAGAAAGGCGTCTATAGGATGTGCCTTGTTTGGTAGAATATACCACATGGAAGAGAGCGGTTGTAATGTGTTCACGGCAATGCCCTTGTATCATTCTACAGCTGCCTTGTTGGGTATTTGTGCGGTTGTCTCTCAAGGAGGGGCATTCACGATAGTTTCCAAATTCTCTGCCTCCCAGTTTTGGAAACAAGTTTATTTCTCCAAGGCCACTCACATTCAATATGTAGGAGAAATTTGCAGATATTTATTGAACACTCCAGAAAAGAATGCAAAATATGAAAAGGAACATAATGTTAAAATAGCCTATGGTAACGGGCTAAGGGACACCATTTGGGTGGATTTCAAGAAGAGATTCAGCATACCCGTAATAGGTGAGTTTTATGCTTCAACTGAGGCACCATTTGCCACTACATCCTTGCAGTTTGGCAATGAACTTGGCGTTGGCGCTTGCAAGAGTTATGGTCCATTTGTGACATTATTTTTGTCCATGCAGCAATGCTTAATAAAGACTGATCCAGAGGATCCCACAGTTCCCTATAGAAGCAGCAATGGATTCTGTGAAAAGACAAAGGCCAATGAACCTGGTGAGTTACTGATGAAAATATTCTTCCCAAAGAACCCAAAGACAAGTTTCCAGGGCTACTTGGGAAACGAAAAAGCCACTGAGTCAAAGATACTTAGAAATGTGTTCAAAAAAGGTGATGCGTATTACAGATCAGGTGACTTGATCAGGGAGGACACCGAGTCCCGATGGTACTTTGTTGATAGATTAGGTGACACTTTCCGTTGGAAATCCGAAAACTGTTCTACACAAGAAGTTGAGAACTGCATAATGACAGATCCACTGATAAAAAAAGATGACTCATATGTTGCTGATTGTTGTGTTGTTGGATTAAAAATTCAAGGATACGAAGGGAGATGCGGTTATGCCATATTGCAAAGACAAGGCATTAAAAGTAACCTAACGGAATTGGAAATTTTGAATGGTTTGTTGCCTAGATTGAACTTGAGTCTACCCAAGTACAGCATGCCGTTGTTTGTGAAATTTGTGGATGAAATTGAACATACAAACAATCACAAAATCAGAAAAGTAGGCTATAGAAATGAAACCTTGCCAAAAGGCACCAATGGGACTGATGTGATATACTTTTTGAAGAATTACAAGGAGTATGTAGAGTTGACCCCACTGGAGTATGAAAAGATTATAAATGGAGAAACAAAGCTTTAATATATATTATTTGAATACCCACTTTATGAAAACCTTTAAAACAAACCATAATGTCAAGCATGGGGCCAGTAAGATCTGAAAGTATTCCTTAGTGCTGCAGGAACAATCATACACTCTAGACACAACGCCTGAATTTTCGCCTTCTTTGAAGAAGACTCCGTTGTTGTTGTAGTAGTTTTCCATCAAGTCGTCCTTCACTTTCCATCTTTTGAACAACCAATCGCTGAACTCGTCGATGTTTCCCATAGGGATATCCGCCACCCTCACCACTGCAATGTGGATGTCTATGCAGCGTGGAGAGATACCCTCCAGGAACACTCTCTTCATGGTGTATATGTCCTGTGCATATTCGTGTCTCTTGACTCCTGAATAGCCTATGGTCACATCGTACACGTACTTGCAAGACGACAATGTTTTGATGATAGTGTAGAGTCCAGTCACATGCGGCAAAAGCACGTTCCTGAAGGGTTGCTTGTTGACTTTCTCAGCATACTTGATGCTTTTCTTTCTGGTGTTGGCGGAGAGATTTGTTCCCTCAGGAAACAATACCAACTGATAGGGCCACTTGGTACCTGCCTTGCTGTTGCTTTCCAAATCCCCCCATAAATATTTACCTTCAGGTGTGGTTTTTTCAGGCATGTTCCCATTCACTCTTCCCAAGCCCCTGGCATTCCGGTCAATGTCATTCAACTGATTGTGAAGGGTTATTTGATCTTCTTGCCATTTTCTGGATAGGAATATAAACTCATAATTCTTCATGCCGTATCTTAGCACTGGAATGTAGCTCAAGGACTTTTTCAACAAAATGTACACACTACCAGCCAAGTCAGATGTGTATGAAAGCCACCATAAGTAAACCCAGTCAGTGTATATTTGGTGATTTGCTATCATTATGGATTGCCTGTCCATAATGGTCTTCACGAGTGTTTCATTACTAGCTTGAGAAATAATCCCATGGTCACCATTGATTTCTTTGGGAACTGTTAACCGTATTTTAGGATCATTCGAGGTTACCTTGAATATTGTAATTAAAAGCAGGATGAATGATTTCTTTGATGAGTCCAGGAATAGTTTGGTGTAGTATGGAGATGATGCTAAAAGGGTTTTTACTAGGAATTGCTGAAACACTATAAAGATAGCTCCCAATAAGAACAAAATCACAGACAGAAAACATAGAAATGCTCTGGTAGTCTTATATAGAAGTCCACGAATAGTCATTAGTTTGGACTCAAATAAAGATATTAGTAAATTTTTTTGAACAGAACAGATTAGATTAGTATAGTTTGGATAATAAGAACTAATTAATGTAGTATTATTAAATTATGTAGCAAGATTGTTCCTTTTTTATTTGATTTGGTTTAATCCACACATCTCTTCTTACAATTGTTGACATATCATCTTTCTGTGTGATCATTCATTAAAAAGGGAAAGGGGCAAATTATCTACTATTCAAAAAAAAAAATATACAAATACAACTTATCATGCTGATACTATTTTTTCCCCTCTGCCATTTATGTTTTCCATTATTTTATCTTTTTTTCCCAAAGAAGACATGTTGCGGCTAAATAATATCATTTTGAATAATCGTCAGTATATAAAAATCTATAAGGTCTCAACTAGAAGCTTGATTTTTTCTATGTCATAGTTCTTTCTAAAGTACTCGCTTTTCTTTTTCAGCAAAAGCAAAGACATGCTGGCCAATATAACAACAAATGCTAGGAATGTGAAGAACCAGCCCACGGTCATAGCATTCACTGCTTTATCAGATGTGAAGCATGCCACAGCAGCAAAAGTCTGTCTCACAAAGTTATTCAGTGCCACCCCTCTGCTTCCCTTGACTTCATCTGTCAAGTATGAATTTGTGGCTCCTATTATAAGCATACTGGAAAATCCAAATATGGCTGTACCCAACAATGGGAAAACCCAGAAAGTTTTTTTATCAAAGCACCATCCTATAATTAATAAAGCAGGCGGAAACAAAAGTACAGCCAATAATACATTGTATGAAAGTCTAGACTCAGGAAACAATACTCCGTTGTGCTCTTTTTTGTATTTCACTAATCTCTTGTCTACATAACGACCACCAAGTATGGAAGCAATTATGTAAGTAACACTGTTTGGGATGTAACAAAGACCCACGTATAGGGGCTTGAAGTTATATGGGGGTTGAGAGTATGTTTTTTCTAAGGTCATGTTGACGTAGTACAAAACACCAAATGATACACTAGAAAATGCAATGGCAAGAATCACAGGCGGATGCTTCAAGTAGAGTAACATTTTCAGTGGCTTTACAAAATACAGTTTAAAAAATAACTTGTAATCAATATTTTCCTTGTAATGTCCTGTCTTTTTGAATGCTTCCAGATTCTCTGTTATAATTGTATTTATTTTCTCCAGTTGCTGATCAGCAACCTCATCTTCAACTACATCCATTTTTGTCGTGTTAGTAGTTACTTTATTGAAAGTTGGGGCTAAAACATCAAAATTGTCCTCTCTAAAATCATTACCATCTTCATCGGTGTTTCCATCGTGACTTGGTTTGCCTGTTTTTTTATAATGCATAACAGATGGCTCTCTGGATAGTATTCTTGTCGCTAATTCGTTTTCGTTAGGTTCAAGTTGCTTTTCCTTATCAAATGTGTCTTCATACTCATTTGTGATTTTATGTTGCTCTTGTTGATTTTTGATCATTTCAGCTATGATAGTCTTTTTATCTCTGAAATCCGTTGAGGTTTCTGGCAGACAAAACACCAGCAGTAGCAACACAACAATGGAAAAAATCAATACAAACCATTGTGTACTTTTCCAATTGAAGGAGTTACATAGTAAAGCACCAATAATGGGAGCCAGAAGTGGTGCCAATAGTGATCCTAAGTAAAAAAATCCAAACATACTCCCCCTTCGTTCAGGTTCATAAATATCAGCTAAAGTACCTGCACCTAGTGATTGCACACTACTTGAAAAAACACCACAAAAAAATCTCAAAATTATAAACGTTGTAATGTTATGTGAAACTAAGCATAATAACAGACAGAAAACAAACAACATCATGAAACTTACTACATAGACATTTCTTTTCCCATGCATTTCAGAAAAGCTACTATGGTAAATTGGGAAAATTCCTAGTGCCAAGAGATATACACCTACAGAGATGTTTGTTTTGGTCGCTGTTGTATTATATTCTTTTTCTATATCTCTCAATGCAGGAAATAAAATGGAAGCTTGAAAGGGACCTATGATCGCAGCTACTGCACATATAAATACTATAAAGACCTTGACAGAGTTTGGGTATAGGTGGGGGTCTTTGTACTGCTGGATAATACATAACCTAGATAGAATCCCTTGTCTTTCCTTGTAAGGAACCACATAATCAATATTAGTTGATGAAATTTTGATGGCTGATTTAAAATCATTAGGAGCCCCCTTGCTCTCTAGAGTTCTAGAAAATGAATTATCGAGTCTTTGAAACTTTTTAAATGGAGTTGATCTATCGTAATGTTGGGAATCAAGAGATGATATATCAGAATCGGTGATATTAGAAGCAGTAGACATTTGTATGATGTGTAATTGTTCTCAGTCTTAAATCATATGATATAGGGCTAGTAATTCAGAGAAAAATCAAAAAAAAGAGCTTATTAGTTTATCAATCCATTTGGTTTTGTTTGTTAAATCTGTCGAAGTTTGTGAGTCAGCATGACTGTATTTAATACTTCTGGAATTTACTAAGGCGGAATTATAAGAAAAAAAATACAGATTTATTTGCAAAATCCCGACAGATGCTTTTGAAAAGAGGAAATCTAAATATTTGATAGCCAGAAATAGACTTTCAACTAGAATAGTGGCTATAATCTGCTTTGTAATGAATGGTCCTAAAACTGTTTCCCATGTATACCGCATCCGTATATGACTATATGAAAAGTGATGACGAAAGCTCAATCAGTACTACAAAGTCCGGATAAAAATCTGCCTATACGGACATCTTCTTATACTTTGGTGTCTATTTGCATTAATATATATTTTTTTTCATTGTTAACAGCGTAATGCTTCATCAAATACCAAACGGCAAAAAAATAATAATATATAATTAAAACCTGTGGCTAGGTAGTATACAGATATCATAACTTCAACAATAGTCTAAAAGCATTCTGTCATCAGTTAACAATATGAAATATAAATCAATTCTTATAGTAAGATGGAGCAACAAATGGCAGCTTTACAACTTCAATAGGGAACATCTTGTTTTTCTTACCGACACCTACAAACAGTCTGGTACCAGCCTTGTTGTGTGGCTTGTTCAAGTAAGCTTGACCTATGTTAACATTGCTCAATGATGGGGATGGAGAGCCTGAAGTGACTTCACCGACTTGCTGGGAGCCAGCTTCATCCAAGTAAATAGGAGTGTGTTCTCTGGCTGGAGGTCCCTTTTTCATAAACTTGAAACCAGTTCTTAGCTTTGTGTGGGACTTTTTGGCAATTTGTTCCAGGATTTTATCTTTACCATTGAAGTTAGCAAACTCACCTGATCTTCTGGACTTACTTACCAGCCAAGTCAAAGAAGCTTCAACAGGAGTGATTGTTTCATTCAGTTCGTGTCCATATAAGCACATACCAGCCTCCAATCTCAAGGTGTCTCTGGCAGCCAATCCAATCATTCTACACTCTTCATTTTTCAACAGTTCCTTAATAAAATCTTCGTATTTAGTTGTATCAATGGAAATTTCAAATCCATCTTCACCAGTGTAACCGGATCTGGCAATGTCTAAAGTCAAACCGCCAATGTTGTTACATTTAACGTCTTTGATTCTTTGACCAAAGAACAAATTACTCAAAATTTCGTTGTCAACATATCTGGATAGCACCGTTTGACTGTTTGGACCCTGCATGGCAAACAAGGATTTGTTTTCTAAAATTTCCCACTTGACATCCTTGTTCTTGAAGTTTTCACTCAATTCTTCATTCAAAAATTTGGTGTCTTGTTCAATACATCCAGCATTGGTTACCACGTAGAAGCTGTTGTTGTCTTCTTTGGTAATGATTGAGTCATCAACAATACCACCATTCTTGTTCAATAGCACGGTTAAGGTATTGTTGTTGTTTTTCAAGGCAGAAAAGTCAGTTGGAGTTATCTTGTTCAAAAAGCTAATGCTGTCTTTACCCTTTATGGTGGATTGTAACATGTGAGAAACATCAAATATACCACACTTGGTTCTAGTCCAGTTGTGGGACTCTACTTGAGTTTGTCCCTTATAGATCACAGGCATGGTGTATCCTGCAAATGGAACCATAGTTGCACCCAAGGAGACATGAAAATCATATAGGGCGGTTTTTTTCAAGTTAGAATTCAATCTAATTGAAATTTTGGAGATGCTGAACATTATATCGATTTGCTTCTAAAGCTTGATATCGGTACAACCCGTTTTTCACTTCTTGAAATTTCTTATACATTTATTGGACTGTGAAGAAGAAAAAAGAAGATAGAATCCTAACATTTTGTGGATCATTCTTGAAAGAGTTGCCTTAGAAATTCATACCCTTGAAAAAAGGCTTCGCTTAAATACTTTTAAACTTTAAAAAAATGAAAGATGAGAACTTTCTGAAAATCTAACTGTGAAAATGAACCAAATTTACAACAGTAATTCACATTGACAGAAAACTTTATGTAGAAGTTAAGAAACGGTTGTAAAACTTTCAAACTGTGTTAACGTTTTGTATTATCTATTTTTGTTTTTCTATGAACTTCTGTCAGAAAAATCATGCGCAGTTGGCACTTCTTTTCAGAAACTTTTAGTAACCCCTTATTCACGTGACTCTTAGAAAAATAAGAAAAAAGCAGAAAATATGTAAGTGAAGGTTAATCAAAAAAAAAATAATTAAAAATATGTCATATATACAAGGAGTAATACTCAATCTTAATCAAAGAAGCTTCTCATTTTTTTATCAAGAATGTTCCATGCCAGCTTTTTACCATCAAACTCGTTAGTAACCACAATATCAGTTGAGCAAAACAACTTCACAAAGTTCAGAACAACAAACAATGTATTCACAGCTTTGGATAAGGGTTCTATCTTGTCATTCTTAAGTGATTCTGAATCTTCACTTGACTTTAAATAATCATTCAGATCATTGATCACTTCAACTTTATTATTTTTGTTATCCACAGCTAAGTCCTCAAACAATTCAGAATAATTTTTGGCATGAACAAATTCATTTTCCTTGTTCAATGCAGCCATGATCTTATTGAAAAAGAATATTAAATTGTTAGTTCTTAAACCTCCAGCATGGAAAATAGAGAACAGATATTCATTAATGATGTAATCTAATTCCTGTCTCTTGTCGTCCATTTCAATTAAAGTATTACCACCACATTTCACTGTTATTGTGGTTTTTAAATTCTTTGGATAGACATATCCCTCACTGGAATATTTCTCAACCATATCATTGATTTTGTCAGCACCTGACTTTGAATACAAGAAGCTCTCTCCGTTAGTAAACTTTATAGAGTCTAGATGTCCTAAAAATAGTTCAAAGTCTTCGGCTGACTTCAATTCTTCGAAATTAATAGGTGTGTATTTGTTCAAGATGGATAGTTGACCATTAGGTAAGTTGATGAAGTTCAAAAAATCTAAATCCTCTGCCAAATATGTATGTTCCATAACTGTTGAGTCGTTGTCTCTTACAGGAATGATAACACACTTAGCATTACGGCCTTGTCTTTTATTTTTGTTATTCCACATAGAGATTTCGGTTAGAGCTTCGTTTTTAATGTTACCATTAATGAAAATGACCATACTTTGGTCAGATACCC
Source organism: Hanseniaspora lachancei (assembly GCA_030567275.1). NCBI lineage: Eukaryota > Fungi > Ascomycota > Saccharomycetes > Saccharomycodales > Saccharomycodaceae > Hanseniaspora > Hanseniaspora lachancei. Next base: position 45,434 of record JAJLRX010000220.1, on the reverse strand, counting down.
TCAAATACTCCAGCAAGTTTTTCAAGAGTTTAGGGTCTCTGATCACCATGTCATCTACAACCAAAGTCTTCACCCCTCCATTTATGCTCAGAACTTTCAGATTTTTTCTGGATGTGGTGTCCAGTAAGTTCAGCGATGACAAGTATCTATCATTGTCGGATTTACAACCATTATTTAATTTCCAACCATCCTGTATATCAATTTGATCGTCAATACTATCGCTCCTTACGACTCTAACTTGATCTTGTGACTTGATGTTGTAGTTCAAAATCTTCAGTATGGATTCAATGATGGTCTTGTGTTGCTTGAAATCGTTGTTGATAATTTTTTGAATATCTTGTATGCTGGTTTTATTTGATGAGTTGAGCCTCAACTTAATTTCTAAGCCTTTGATAAGTTTTACAAACTCTTGCAGCTGTGTTTGTTTATTTTGTTTTGATGTTAAGTCATAAATTTCTATGAATCTAATACACATCTTGAATAGAATATTTAAATCTACATCATAATTGACTTGTTTGATGTACAAGAGCAAGCTTCTTAATGCAATCATTTCAGTGTTTCTATAAGAATTAATGGGAGATTCCTTTTCACTCAATATGTTTTTTTCCTCCATTTCAAAGTTATATCTTTCAAGCCAAGAAATAAATTGTTTGTTGTTTTTAATTGTTGATATTGGTTTCTTGGTAGATTTATTATTTTGCAATAGAATGCTAGGCAATCTGTTTTCGCCATCTGGCTTTCTACTCAAAATGTTATCATAGATGTATTTTAAATGATACAGCAGCTTCCCTTGTTTATTATCGCAAATATCTTTTATAGGTGTATAAAGTTTCTTCAAAGTTCTTGTAGACTGTTGGTTGATGAGTATTCTATTCAACCTGCCAGAAAAGTACATTCTTAGATTATATAGAGATAAGGTATAACACAACTACGGTTACAAGCCTTTAAAAATTCTGATTAGCTTTATGCTTTTACTTTTTTGGTGTTTAATTCAGCTTATAGTCAAGCTTTAACAAGAGAATATCTCTGTTATGATGATAGGTTTAGAGGGATATTCAATCTTAAGGTTCCAGAAAAAAAAGAATATCTGCCAACTTTAAGAAATCTTGAGAAAAAGAAATGGGTAAAAGTGCATAAATCCGAACATCTCATTCAATTTTCTCAAAAAAAAAAAGAAAAAAAAAAAAAAAGAAAAAAAAAGAATACGAAATATAATCTATACGTTTTGTTTGGTAGGTCATCACTCATTATTTTGAGTTACAAAACTTATCTAATATCTCCATAGAAACCATGCCATCCACTAAAGATATCATAGCTAGACTGAAGCAAAGAGCTCTTAAAGACAAAGAGACTACAGAAACTAAAGATGAAGTAAAGGTTTCAACTAAGGATTTACCAAAATCTAAAGATGGATTGACCATATACCCATCGTTTAACAAAATGAATTTAAACAAAGATTTATTGAGAGGCATTTATTCCATTGGCTATGAGAAGCCATCTCTGGTTCAATCAAAAGCTATAGTTCCTATTATTTCAGGCAAGGATATAATAATTCAACAACAATCTGGTACTGGAAAAACAGCTACCTTCACTATAGCCATGCTACAAGTGCTTTATGGGCTACAAAATAAAAACAAAAATGGTCTTCAGGCATTGGTTGTGTCACCAACCAGAGAGCTTGCGATACAGATCAATGGAGTTATAGAAAACCTGGGGAATTATCTCAAAGTCAAAAACTTCTGTTTGACTGGGTTGACCAATAACGTCAATGGAGATAAAGTTAGTATAGAAAAAAAGATAAAATTGGACTTAAAGAAACTTGCTAATGCAGACATAGTATCAGGAACACCAGGAAAAATTGTTGATTGCTTGAAGAGAAGCCAAATTGACTTTGAGAACCTAAAAATGATTATTTTAGACGAGGCTGATGAGTTATTGGATGAAAATTTGGGATTTAAAAAGCAGATTTACGAAATATTCAACAAGATTAACTCTAAAACACAAGTTGTCATTTTGTCTGCAACAATGTCCTCAAATATCTTAGAAATTTCCAAGAAAATTATGAATTGGGATAATCACATAAAGATATTGACAAAGAAAAAGGAAATATCGCTAGATGTTATCAAGCAATACAAGATAGATCTAAAAGAAAGTTGGAAAGTCAACACATTACAAGATATTTTGAACAGTGTGAGCTATCAACAAGTTGTCATTTTTGTCAACAATGTTAAGAAATGTACATCTTTGTATGCGTTTTTGAACAAGCAAAAATTCTCTATAGTCTCTATACATTCAAAGCTTTCCCAATTGGAAAGGTTAGAACAGATGAATAAATTCAGAAATGGAACATACAAAATATTAGTAACCACTGACATTTGGGCGAGAGGAATTGATGTTCAACAAATCAACTTAGTAATAAACTACGACTTGCCTATCAACATTGAGAATTACATACACAGAATAGGAAGATCAGGAAGATTTGGTAGACTGGGTAAGGCCATCAACTTTGTTACTGATGAAGATCAAAAGCAACTAGCCAAGATAGAAAAGTACTACAAGATAGATATTCCGGATATGCCTTCAGACTTATAGACTATATTTGCATAATTATATAGGGTCTGCTACTGATCACCAACTGTATTCTGTTTAGAGTTGGTTATTACTACAAATGCTTATGATAGGTTTATAACTTTTTTGATTAACGTTATTTGTATATAGCCATGTTTCATTTGATAATGTATCTCAATTTCAAACTTTAACACTCATTTTCACTCTCAAATGGGGTAAAAAAAAGATTGGTTTTGAAAATTTTTTTTCTTCAAGTTTTTTTTTTTTTTTAATTTTTTTTTTTTGGCAAAATTTGTCAGAATGGTTTCTTTTTTTGTTTCTTTCGATACATAATATATACCTTTGAAAAAGTAATCAAGGTGATTAATCAAATATAGAAAACAGAAAAACTATATAACCAAAAAAAAAAAAGCACCAGAAGAAAAACAATGTTGGATATCAATTTATTTTTAGAGGAAAAAGGTGGTAATCCTGAATTAATCAGAGAATCTCAAAGAGCCAGATTTGCCTCTGTTGAAATTGTTGATGAAATTATCTCTGATTACAAGGAATGGACCAAGATTAAGTTCCAATTGGATGAATCTAACAAGGAAATCAACAAGTTACAAAAGCAAATTGGACTATCTTTCAAGAACAAGACTGATTGTACTGATCTGCTAAAGCAAAAAGATGATTTGAATGAAAAGAAGAAGAGCATCATTGAAAAGGAACAACAAGCTGATTTGGCCTTGAAGCAAAAGATCAACTTAGTCGGTAACATCGTTCACAAGACTGTTGTTGTTTCCAACGACGAAGAAAAGGATAACGATCTTGTCAAGTTATGGATTCCAGAATCTTTACCTCAAGACCAAGAATTAACCAACATTGCATCTGCCACCAAGGCTGAAGCCAAACTATCTCACCACGAAGTTTTGTTGAGATTGGATGGCTACGATCCAGAAAGAGGTGTTAAGATTTCTGGTCACAGAGGTTATTTCTTGAGAACTTATGGTGTTTTCTTAAACCAAGCTCTTATCAACTATGGGTTGTCCTTCTTATTCTCCAAGGGTTACATTCCTTTGCAAGCCCCAGTCATGATGAACAAAGACCAAATGGCCAAGACTGCTCAATTGTCTCAATTTGATGAAGAGTTATACAAGGTCATGGATGGTGATGATGAAAAGTACTTAATTGCTACTTCTGAACAACCTATCTCTGCATACCATGCCGGTGAATGGTTTGAAAAGCCAAAGGAACAGTTACCAATAAGATACGCTGGTTACTCTTCTTGTTTCAGAAGGGAAGCAGGTTCTCATGGTAAGGATGCTTGGGGTATTTTCAGAGTCCATCAATTCGAAAAGATTGAACAATTCGTTATCACTGATCCTGAATCCTCTTGGGACGAATTTGAAAAGATGATTGCTAACTCCGAAGAGTTCTACCAATCTCTAGGCTTACCATACAGAGTTGTTGGTATTGTTTCCGGTGAATTGAACAATGCCGCTGCCAAGAAATATGATTTAGAAGCCTGGTTCCCATACCAAAAGGAATTCAAGGAATTGGTTTCTTGTTCCAACTGTACTGATTACCAATCCAGAAACTTGGAAATCAGATCTGGTATCAAGAAGAAAGACGATAACGAGAAGAAATATGTTCATTGTTTGAACTCTACCTTGTCTGCTACTGAAAGAGCTTTATGTTGTATTCTAGAAAACTACCAAACTGGAGATGGTTTGAAGATTCCTGAGGTTTTAAGAAAGTACATTCCTGGTGAACCTGAATTTATTCCTTACGTTAATGAATTACCAAAGAACAGTACTTCCAACAAGAAGAAATAAGTACTAGTTTGATAATAAACAACAAATATATACGATTAGTTAATTATAATATTTAACCGTTGATATAAGAGAGTATCATTAGTATTCGCTTTGCCGAACGGAACTATATAAATGAATACATTTGTCAGGCATTAAAAATTTGGATGCCAATAGCTTATTTTCATTCTTTCTCTTAGCAATGTGAGAAAACAAATTATTTAAACATACAAATCAGTGTTGTATTTTGATTGGGTTGATCTTACACTCCTAACGTAATCTTCATCGTTTTCCAAATCAGGATAAAAGTCAGTTGAGTAAAATCTTTTTAACTGATCTATTCTCATTTTTTGTAAATTAGAGTCTGGAGCTTGTGGCATTTCCACTGTAAAACCATCATCTTTACTGAGATTGAAAAGACTTTGTAACTCTGTCGACTCATTTTGATTGACTTTTTTCTTTAAAATTGATCTAACAGAGCGAGATTCTTCTTCTTTGACTTGCGGACTCAATTTGATGAAATCATCATTTAGCTCAGCCATTGTGTCTCCACTGGTTATTAGGTCTTGGTTGTCCAAACAGGAAGCAATATCTGGAAAGTATCCACTAGGCAGTATTTCGTTAAAATCTGGAAGGGTCAAATTAGGTGAGCCCAATGATTCAACATCAGCCAAACAATCATCGATTTCTAAGTCAGTGCATAATTGCGTTTTATATGGAAAACTAAACTGTGATAAGTGTTCCAAAGCTTCATCTGAACTCAAATTCATAGCTATCTTTTTAATGGTGTCGATTGTCAAGTCTGAACATTCATAAAGATCACTAGTGCCCCAATTATAAGCATAATGATTATTGTTTGTAATTTCAACTTTATCGTTACTTCTACTTCCAATGCTAAGCAAATGTTTGATATTGTCAAACTGTGACAAGTCCAAAACATTGCTGGCATCTAAAGGAGATACATCTGTGCTGTTGCTATTCAAAATCAAATTCTCACTTTCTTTTAATTGCAGCAACGGATTTGTTGCCTTTTGCGCTTCAAGTTCCTTTTTAGCTGTTTCCAAGATTGATAAGTTTTTAGTTCCTTTGCTTTCAGCATTACTGTCATAATAAAACACTTCTGATAATAAATTGAACTTTAATTTTGAGGACTCTTTGTTCTTAGAGGTCCCTATGGATCTAATTGTTTGATTAACTGAACTGTGGTCATAACTATCATTGCATGAATAGAAATTGCACTCTTCATCTGTATTTTCATTGTAGAATGATGGATTCCGGAAATCATCAAATGTATCTTTAATTTTATCAATTAACTCAGATTCGTTGAACTTTTCCTGTTGCAAATGATTCAAAATCTCTAACTGACTCAACTTTCCTAACTTATGACCCCTTACGTAATCCTCCAAGCCAATCACATTATCATCTCTAAATGTGGGAATGGCTAAACATTTGACATTTACATCTTCATTTTCAATATCAAAAATTGGCTTTGGATTTGGTAAGTCTTTATCAGTATTAACAATATTAGTTTCCTTTAAAGTCTCGCTGCTATTTATTTCTTCGTTACTTAGTGTACATGGACAAATAGCATCAGATGTTTGAGGTGATTGCTCAATGTCTGTAACATCAACAACATTCTCTTTGTTAACATATGAAGATACAGAAACATCAGTAGTTTTGCTCAAGTTTTTATCATTCTCTTCACTGGATCCAAACAGCAACATCAGTAGGTTTTCTTTAGTGAATTTATGCCCTTCTTCATCATCTATAATGCTATCTTTTAAGTTTTTGTTAGTGTTGGCATCTAATAATTTTGGAAAGCCTATTCCATTTTCCTTATCAAACGCATCATCTTTTTCAAACTCAATGTTTCCAAATGGCTTTAAAAGAGTATTCGTATCTTCAATTAAAGGAGAGAACGGATCCAAATTAGTTGAAGGATTATCACCACCAATACCAAGAGATGTCTTCTTTTTGTTTAAAGAGCTTTGTCTTTTCAAACTCGACTTTTCTAGAGTGTTCACTTTGTTATCGAAATCAAAAACTTGGAAACTTGGGGGAACATCATAATGCTTTGTTGACATTGAGTGATCCGATTTGAATTTGTTGTAGCATTCAAGGGCATCCTTATTGCCAATGTCCACGTTTTCAATTGATAACTTGAACTCTTGGAGATCAAAATTCTTAGTTTTTTTGTTTTTTAATTTACTCAAAGTTCTTTTCAATGAGAATCTAATACTGTTATCCTTATAAAGTTCATAGTCATCTGTACCATCATTTTCAAACTCTTGTTTGTTTTTTCTAGAAAATGATAAAAACTTTTTGAACTTTGTCTTCTTTTTGGTTCCAAGTTCTGTGGAGTTGTTAGCTTTATATATGCTATTGATTTTTTCAACGGTATCATCATTTTTGTCATTTTTATCTGCATTCCATTGAAATAACTTTCTAAATGAACGTCTTTTTTTCTTTTTAGATAAATGATTAGTTGAAGAGTAATCTTCAAGAATAACAGTTTCAGCCATTTTATAAGTGAGCAAAAAATGTATAATTATAAATATACCTGGTTTTGTATCTTTCTTTTATCTGTGTGAACTTTAACATCATTACTGATTAGTGATCTTAGTAGATCAAAATAAATTTGAAAGTAATTTAATGACATACTAAATCTTTCATTGTAATTTATATTTGACTTTTGAACGTGTAAATAATCTTTATTTATATTTTTTAATTAAATAAAGTGAAATTTTGATCATTAATATAAGTACAGTCATTAAAAATAAATTAAATTTCTAATGTAAATTAAAGCAATATAGTGAAAATTTTATACTTGCAATATTTCACTTACACTCACTGAGAGTTATTTTATTCAAGTGTTGGACCATGCCTATATATTATTTGTTGCAATAGAAACGCAATATTAACTAATGGAAAATTTGGAAATATATTAGATTGTTTGTAAATATTTCCCTTCTATTTACCTATCATATTTCCTAATCAAACAGAGTGCGTTATATTGTTTTTTTTTTTTTTTTTTTTTTTTTTTTTTTGAAAATGCATTTAATTAAATCTTTTCCCTAAGAAGTAAATGAAATTAAACTTTGCACCTACAATCAAATTAATTAGATCAAACTATTGACAGATATCTATTTAGAATGTTTATTCAGGAGCCTTTAGTAGTAATTTTCCAGTTGTCTTTCTATCTTCCATCAACTTTGTAGCTTCAGGATACTCTTTCAAATCGTAGGTTTTGAAAATGTTGATGCATAATTTTTTTTCATCAATTAAGTTCATTAGTTCCTTTGCATAATAATCAAACTCTTCCTTTTCGGTTATGTAACCAAACAGCTGTGGTCTAACAATTTTGACATTTTTGGCCGATAGTCTGTTGATCAACAATGGTTCAACAGTACCAGTGGCATTACCATATGAAACCAAAGTACCCTTCCTTCTAACAATTTCCAATGAGTTTTCAAATGTATCTTTTCCTAGCGAGTCATAAATAGCATCACATCCTCTACTCTCAGGAGTGAATGACTTGACCTTTGATACAAAATCTGGATCATTAACCAAAACAGTATAGTCAGCACCGAATTTCTTGGCCAATTGTAATTTCTCTTTAGTCGAAGCAGTAGCAATGACCTTGGCACCTTTCAATTTCAAAACCTGATTGAAAATAGAGCCGACACCACCAGCAGCCGCATAGTTTAGTATGTAATCACCCTCCTTTACTTTGTAAGCGTCATTAACAAAGGTCATTACAGTTAACCCTTGTAGCAAAGCAGCAGTGTATTGCTTCAAAGTTTCATCACTGCATTCCTTACCAACGTTTATGTATTTGTCTTGTTGAACGCTTAACTTTACATATTGAGAAAATGTAGCATTTTTGAAGAAGACCAAGTTATCGTTCAATTTGATGTCAGAGACATCTTCACCTTTGACAACCACTTGACCACTGGCCTCTCTACCCAAAACATAAGGGAATGATGTTTTGTAGATACCCTTTCTAAAATATGTTTCTATAAGATTAACACCTATGTATTTGATTTTAACAATCAATTCATTTGACTTCAAATCATCAACTTTGGGAGTATCAATGAAATCATACTTCAACACTTCAGGGCCACCATTTTCAGTAAAAAAAATGGCCTTTTGCTTTGAAGGGTATGTGAAATTAGGAATTATGGAATATGTAGATGACATTCTGTAAGATAAGTTGTAATTGGTTTGCGTAAACTTTGATGAATATTTTTTTATCATCTTTTTTAGTAGTTTTTGTAAAGTATATTCATACATGTTTTCACAACATCAACTTGATTTGCAGTTGTTATATATGCGTAAAGTATAACAGTGTATTGATGATGATATAAATCTAAATTATTAGATAATATTGTTTTTCTCTAAAAAAAAATATTTGATTTCCCCAATTCGATAAGAAATCACGCTGTTTAAGACCTTAGCCCCGCAAACGTGTTAACTCCATGTGTAGGATGAGGGGATAATGGATTATAACAACAAAAATATTTTTTTGCTACAAAAAAAAATTAGAGTATGCATATTACTCAAATGGGAAACTGGAGTTATGATAAATGAAAAGTGAGGAGGTTCACTTTCTTTTTTTTATGAGAAAAATCCTTACCAAGCAGTGTCCTAAATAAGTAATTACATACAATCTCTTTTATTTATTTCCTATTATGGAAAAAAGGTCTAGTAAAGCTGCTTGTTTTGCATATTTTTTTTTCTTTTCCCGAAAGAAACATAGCCAAACTTTGTTTTACACTAACATTTTCTTATGTGTAGAAATTATTTTTTTATATAAATTTTATTACATGTTACATGTCACAATTTCACTGTTGATTTGCTTGTTCCAGCTAATATTAACTACTTACTCAACGCTAAATCTTTCTTGTTGGTTCTAATATTCCAAATTTTCTTAGCAAAAAAATTCAACTTTCAATTTACAGTTAATTGGATTTTTTTCTTGAAATTAGTAACTTTTTACAGAATTATTAGAAGTCATATTGGATATATTTTATAATTAAGAGGTATTCTAACAACCAAAGAATAGTTGAAACAAGGATGTCTACTGAATTAAACGTTCAAGCTGAAAAAGCTTTCCAAAAGGTACGTAAATGAATCTAATACACGTTATTATAGAATTTAAACCTCCATTATCAACAATCATGAAGTGGTAACATTAAGGACTTTTGTATAGAATACAACAATCAAAAAGGAAAGCAGACATATTAACAACACCAATGAATTAGGAAGAATAATTTGCTCACTGAAATTAGAGTCTCTAAGTGATTATAATGAAATGCACTATGAATTATGTGGTAGTACATGTCAAAGGAGAAGAAAGAGTGCATATATCTCTATGTTTTTATTTAGATTTGTGTTTAGACTTCACCAGATCATTGGGATATATGTGTTATTTGTCAGTTAATAATAATACAACAAAATAATAAAACAAAAGCATAACAGTAATTCGTGTTACAAGTGGGAACTTAAAAAAAACATGTTGTATTTGGAAACACTTTTAAATCTTTATCGAAGGGCAATAATCAATATCAAGAAGGGAATCAATAAACATTAATGAGATACTATGTTGAAGAAAGACTTAATGAATATTTCAGGCCTAAGCGCATTAAGAAAATATCAGTCTGTACATCAATTAAAGTACGCTTAGACGAACTAGTCATCTATCATAGTTAGAGGAGTTTAAGAATCTAAAGTTTTGATTTTCAAAATAATAAGGTGTACCAATTTAATTCACTCTCATTGTGCTCAATCAAACCACACTGTCTACTTCTGACTTGGATGAACCTTAAATAGCTATCAAGACTCATGAAGTTAATAGTGGCCTATAAACTAAATTTGAATGAGCTTTTTTTCACAATTACTAACAAATATCCAATTCTTTTTTATTCTAATAAACAATAACTTTAAAAAATAGCAACCTCACATCTTCACCAACCCAAAGGCTAGAGCCAACAGAAAGACCAAGAGATGGTATAAGAACGTTGGTTTAGGTTTCAAGACCCCAAAGGAAGCCATTGAAGGTTCTTACATTGACAAGAAATGTCCATTCGTCGGTGATGTTTCCATCAGAGGTAAGATTTTAACTGGTACCGTTGTTTCCACCAAGATGCACAGAACCATTGTTATCAGAAGAGAATACTTACACTACGTTACCAAATACAACAGATATGAAAAGAGACACAAAAACGTTTCCGCTCACGTTTCTCCAGCTTTCAGAGTCCAAGTCGGTGACATCGTTACTGTTGGTCAATGTAGACCAATCTCCAAGACCGTTAGATTCAATGTCTTAAAGGTTGCTGCTGCCACTGGTAAGGTCAACAAGAAGTTCGCTAAGTTCTAAATGAATCATCATACCTTAGTATAATCTATCTTTTATATATAAATAAAACGTTAATGTTTCCAATGAACGGAGATGTTGAAGTAATATATCAGAAAAAAACTTAAAAAAATAAAATAAAAAATTTAAATTGTAACATGTCCTAGAATAACTATGAATGAGTATAAAATTCATGCATTATTCGATGATTAAGTAATTTTGGTGGAGGGTTTAATTTTTATTGATTTTTTTGCTTTCGTTTCATATCAAATTATGATATTAATGTATGATTGAGTATTACTCAGAAAATGAAGAGAATTAGTCAAAAATATAATTGAAAGATGATTAGAACAAAATAAATGCATAAAAAAAAGAGACAAAAGAAAGTTACAAAATAGAGACCCTATGAAAGCTTCATCTTATTTTTCAAAAAATCGATGATCTTACTTAAATTATTCATATCATCAGGAACCCCGTAGACAAACTTTGCATAAGTGTACATTTCCTTCATTAGCCATGGATCCACTGCAAAGTCCTTATATTGGGCTATAGATACATCTTCATCAACTATTTCGATCCACCTTGCATAGCTATAAAACCAATCGATTTCATCTTCATATACATTCCCATCATTCAAACTAGAAGAGACTTCTTGCATCGCCTTCATGATGCTCGTTAGCAATTCAGTGAACTTTTCCTCAGATTCCTTCTTTAAAACGTTTATTTTTTGCTTGATGAGGGATTTGCACTTGTATCGCACCTGTATTCTAGTTCTCCCATTTGAGAACAAATCTGAAATGAATGTCCAATTGATAAGCTTCTGAATATCCATCAAAAAGTACTTTGAGTTGAAGGAACCTTCACTTTCCTTCAATAATTTATCAAATCTCTTCTGATCAATAAGATCCTTATTCTGCTGCATTGTTTTGTTCAAATCAGCCTTCATATCAATCCAGTTTTTTTTCAGTTTTGAAGTTGAGTTTTTCTGTTGCTTATTAAGATTGACGGAATTCAACACAAGTAAGTATACATCATTATATTTTTCTTTGATAGAATCTAATTCCAACAGTGATTTTTCTTGTTGAGTTAAGTGTTCATTCCATTTCTTAAACGTAAGATTATTTTTTGTTTGTGAATCCTTCTCATAACAGTACCTTAAATAAAACTGCAAACTTAAATTTATAATGAGACTGATGATGTTGTTCAAATAGATGGACTCTGTCTCAGTCCATCTTGAAACTGTCTTTTTGTCTTGCTCTTTCTCATCCGTATCTCTCTGATCCAATTTTTTGTTGTGTTTCACATAGTTTCTATATCTATCTCTACAATCTTCAGGCATTCTTTCCAAAAGCTGCCCAATCACATTCCACTTATTGTCATGTATATCACACAGTTCCTTTAGTTTTAAATCTTCTGAGGTACTCCACTTGCCTCTGGGTTTGAAATTGTTGTATTTTCTTTTCACATGTTTGTACAGAGATGATCTGGATCTATCTGGAAATTCATCGGCCAGAAGTTTCCAGAATTCAGTTTTGGCCGCTTTGTGTGTGTTGTCATTCATCCATATCAAATCGATGAACTCCTCTCTGGACACTTTATGTTGTATGCAATGTGTGTTTATCAACTTATGTATAAGGGTATCCTCTTCTTCAGAAAAGATCTTAGACTTGTTGTGCAATGGCCTGTAACTGTTGGTTGTTTCTTTTCTTTTAGGCTTTTCAATGTGTTCATTGACTCGTTTCAACTTCTTCGGCACCAGCCTTTCTCTGTTAACCTTGAACTCAATTTCCAGAGTGGTGTCTTTGGTTTTTCTTTTCTTTCCAACAGCATCAGTATCATCAGTCCCACTTTGAGAGAACTTGATAATGTTCATTCCCTTTGAAGGAATGATGCTTGGATTTTCCTTTATCTTTGTTGATTCTTGATGTTGGCTCTTGGGAGACATTATCAAAGTAGACATTCCCTTGTGCATTGTTTGTTCCTTTTGTTTTGACTTCTCCTTCTTAATCTTTTGTTTCTTAGACTGTTCCTGATTCTTACTCTTTGATAATTTGATTACCTTTTGTAATGCTGGCTTGTGCTCTTCGTGTATCACTCCTGGTTCAATATTTGTCTGATCGTCATTGGATACATCTACCAGCTGTGCGTATGCTGCCAAAGCAGCCTCGACATTGCTATCTATCTGAGAGCTAGGCTTTAAAGGTTGTGCATCATCATCCTGTATATCTAAGTATTGATCAAACTCTTCGCTATGACTTTGATCTGACATATTCACTGTGTGTTTATTTATAAGAAAAAGGAATAAGTATATGTTACTAATGAGTATAAAAAAAATCCTTTGGGGTGTCTTTTTATAGTAATGAATAATTTGTTTTTGTTGTTTTAGAGTATTATCCCAAAATGTTTGGCGCTTAAGGCTTTGATTCAACTTATTAATTTGTTTGTTTTTTTTTTTTTTTGAAAATTTACTTTACCCTGCTGGTTGGTTTTGTTTTCCGTTTTGTTATTTTGTTTAATTTGTTTTTTTTGTGTGTGGGTGTTCATCATGTCCTAAACGGGAAACAGCGCTTTATGGAAAGAAGAGAAATAAAACCCACAACTCTTTCATTTTTTCATGAGAATCGTTTACCCCTTTTAGTCTTTTCGGATATAACCATTTTCTTATTTTAAGAGTACACTCCCAAAACAGCACGTGTTGATGTGTTTTGTTGCTCATTTATCTGGTCATTTCACCAGAGCTGACCAGCACAACTCTTCATCAATTAATTCAAGTTAAATGTCTAACTACTGTATAGTCTTGTATATATTTCGGCTCTTCAAGAAGTATCTAGTTTTTATGTTGAGTGTATCTTTATTCAACAACCATACTCTCTTCAAGCTTTACATCTTCACTAGATTCTCTAGGCACTTCTTCTTGATGTTCAACCTTTTCTTGTTCTACATTTTCTTCTACGTTCATATCAGTCTGTTCTGTTATCTCTATACTTTCATTCTCCTTCGATAACTTCTCCGGCTTTATAAGCTGATTTGTGGAATCCACTGTTTCTTTGTTGTCGTCAAGACTCTTTCTTTGAGCAACTATCGTGAGACTTTCATCTGGAGTATCCTCACTTGGTGGTGGAATGCTGCTTCTGAAGATCAAACCAGCTGTTCTGTCATAATTCATCATAATATTGTCATAGAACTTATTTGTCTTTAATCTGCCTTGATTTTAATTGACTATCATCTTGGTATTATTCACCATCTTCGTACCAGTGGATTTTGTTTTCCCATTAAAATAGGCCTTGATCTTGGGTATGATTTCCTTAATACACTCAAGGGTCTCAGATAGAATTGTGTAATTTTTTTCTTTATCCTTGAATATAATACTGTTGATGTTAATATTATGGTTATTATTAAGATTGACAAAGAAGGTGTTGTTTTGAGTATTGCTATCATTCGTGGCTGATCCCAAGGTGGTCGTGTTTAGAATACTAGGATTTGATACCAAGCTTCTTAAACTTGTTCTATCAAAATCAGCCAAGATCTTCAATAAACCATATTCAAAACTTTGCATGTATTTGACTGGCAAATTGTTACTTACAATCAGAACCTCTTTGATGACCTTTATGATTTCTATTAATGTTGTACTACTGACATAAGTCTTTTCATTTATAACAATAGACTTTTTATCACCAGTAGTATTGGTGTTGTTTTCTAATGATGTCATCATTGTTATGTACCAATCATCAGGAATAATTTCACCCAATAAAAAGATTTCATTGACGCTTTTTTGTATATCAGCAGAGACAATAGCAGGTAACCAATCCTCTCTTTGTTCAACAAATGTTCTTATTCTCTTGTTCAATCGCTCACACAAAAGCTTTTGGTATTCTTCAGTATGAACAACAATGACATCGTTTAAGTTGACAGTTAATATTTCACCTGTTAATTGTTCACATTGTCTGCTGAAATCACACATTGCGAGTCTCAATTTCAAAAAGTTTCTGTAATTCAATCTTGCATTGATACTTGATCTACAAGTGATGATCTTGGCCATTCTTAATTGTACAATTCTAATGGATTCATTGATCCCAGCCCTTATGTCCAGTTTCAAGAAGTAGCTGGAATCCAGTGCTTCATCTTGCATGAACGGGTTCTTGTCCAGAGCATTAATTCCCAAATCCAACAATAACTTCTGCTGCTCATAAAGTCTTTTGAAGTATATCAAACTCGTTGACAATACATGATCAACGAGGTTATTGAACTCCAAGGGGGTCATGTTCACAATCAGCTGTGACATCTTCACAACAACAGATTCATCCTCCTTGGGCTTTGGTAAGCTATCCTTGACCAGTTCTCTACACTTGTTTATGATGCGATCACAATACATCTTATAAGCAGTGATCAAGAGATCATTTCTGGACAAGTTGTCCACGTATCCATTTAGCTGTGCCTTGAAAGATGGGTCAAACTTCAGCTCTGGCCAACCAGCATCTGCATCCATAATCTTCAAGATGGTTGATGGGTCCTTGAATTGATTGGCATGATAACTTTCCAAGTCAGATTCCAGTATCTTGACAAACTGTAGACGTAACTTACCACCGACTTCCAATTTCAAGTTCAATAAAATTTCTCTTTTGGACTTGAGAAGGGAAACCCTTTCAAACAGAGCGTTTTTGTCAAGTTCATCATCGAGGTCATTGATTTCCTTCAGATACGTTTCCAAGTTCTCAAATGCCAACAGATTCTCGTTTTCTTCACATTCCATATGATACTTGTCACACAAAGCGGTTATTTTATCATTCAATGTGTCTATGCTCACAAGTTCATTTTCCAATCTTTGGATGTTGTTTAACTTGAGTTTCATGTTGAGATAAGTTTCTTCCTTGATGATATCCTCTTGTAGGATCTTATTGTTTTTATTGATCTCCTCATGGATTTTGTCCTCATATGCCAAAAGTTGCTTTTTAACATCAAGTATATTTTTATAAATGCTTTGGATTTCGTTGGTATGCGATGAAAGGTAGTTCTTATGGATGTTTTCAATTTTCGACAGCATCCCTTTGAGTTTCTTCAACAGCATCTGATCATCGCCATTGCTGAAGCTTTTCAGTTTACTTTTATAGTACATGTCCTTCAGGTTGAATTTGTCATCCTTGAAGGCCTCCAAAACATTTGCCTCTGACAGGCTTATTTCGTAATCGTCTGTGGTGTTCTTCATGGCGTCATCCTTAATTCCTTCATACTCCTCAACCAAGTCGCTCACGCCGTTCAAGTATGCCTTCAGCTCATCTCGCCACGAATCATCGCCCATGAAATCATCTTCGCTGCTTGAAGAAAGCTTTGTTTGAGGAATCTCATAAGTGGCCGGTCTTTGGAACCAGTGTTTGTTTTCCGTGTTCATGATTGTTTGGTATATGGAATTTGTGTAATCACTGTTGTCATCATCGAAGAAATCTGCATTTTTGTTGGTGCTCGCCCCAGCCACCATTCCCTCATCCTCCTTGCTCGCCTGGCTCAGAATAGGTGAGTATGAGTCAACCGCAGATGTGTCAATGTGTGTGTTCACGAACTTAAATGGCTTGTCCTTCAGCTTATCACTCATGTCTATATTGTTCGCCAAAGGCTTAGGACTTGACAGCACACTCCTGCTTGGTCTTGTGTCGATGCTTTTTCGAAAAGTGATCATTTCAGATTGTCCCTTTGTCATGATGGGAGCTGCCATCAATCCTGACTGTTCATTCATTTTTGTTTGGGCTTGGTTTAGGGGTTTGAGAAAACACACACGTGTAATGTGTGTTAAAATGTTTGTGTTTATTTATTTTTTGGAGGGTGAAAAAAATAAAACCCCCACTAACACATATCAATATTCTAATTTCAGTCAAAATCCGATAATGTGAAAAAAAACTCATATGAAACGTTGATTCATAAACTTTTGAAAAGAAAAAGGTAATTTCTAAAATAAAAAAAAGAAAAAATTAATATATAAGTTCAGAAAACGAAAAAAAAAAAAAAAAATCAGTAATGAAGAGCCATTACGTATCCTAAACTCAGCAGGATCTAATCATCTGAATCACTATCTTCTGCAAAAAGAGAAAACGATCTCTTAGGTGGCTGTGACAGGTTGTGTCTAAACTTTCCTACTTGAACTGACTTTGCACTTGTATTCAGCAAGTTCATCGAGGATAGACTTCTGTTTGAATCGCTTCTTGTTTTCACTCTTGACAGTGTGTTTTCACGAAGATCAGACTGACTTCCACTGGCATCGCTCAGTGACACTGAGCCCGAAAGAAAGGAGTTGTTTTTTTCTCCAATGTTGCCATTCAGCTTGAATGCACTGCCGACTCTCTTGCCCAGGTCGGGTGTGCTTGCAGTTTTTGTCAAGAAGGACAAGTCAGCCCTGGATGTGTCTTCCTTCGTGAAACTATCATTGTCCTCCTCATCACTGTCGCTATCGGGACTGAACATGGATCCTCCACGAGATGGCTTTCTGTCAAGTGTGTCCATGCCTTGTGTTGAGTTCAATCTCAGACTATCTGCGAACCCCTTTGCAAGTCCCGATGTGGCTGAGCTTGTTCTTGACAACCCTCCAAGGCCCTGGCTGTCATTGGACTTTTTGGATATGGCATCATCAACACTGAAAGCGCCGTCCCTTTTGGCATTGGTTGGCGCATACTCAAGGGGAACATCCACGATGTTGATCCCAGAGTTGATGTCCAGGATCGTGTTGTCATGCTTGAACACAGAGTTGTAGTCGTAGTTGTTGTATCCATGTGAATCACCCAGGCTTCCCAAGTTGACTTCATTGGCGATGGACATGGTCCTAGGTTGTTCGTCAGAGCAGTTCAACTTTGTTGCAGGTATTCTTTTTATCGATGGAGGATATGTCTTCTTGTTACTCTTTGGCTTGATAGTTACCACTGAGTCAGAGTTCATCTTCAAAAGCTCAGGCTTGTTTAAGTTATGGTGGTTTTTCAAGGAGTGTGGCGGTGTACCTGGATACATTGACAATGCCTTTTTGCTTGAGGGATTGATATGTGTTTTCAGCGAGAATATGTCATCCTCATCATCGCTGTTTGATCCCTCACTTGAATCACTCACTGGCAATGCCGGTCCCCTGTAATATCGTGTGTAGGCTTTTGAGTAATCCACCTTTGGTCTCCTTGACCCCTCTTTTTGTCTATTGTCCTCAATGAACTCCGGTTGCAAGTTGTTGTCCTCACCATCGCTGTCCATGTCCCAATCACTGTCGCTACTGGAAGACTCATCAGATGACCCACCGTTACCTGTTCCAAGGGTGATACCACTTGGCAGGACAATCTTGGATCTTTTTCTCATTCTTTTGAAGTCCTCTTCATCAGAGGATCCGCGTGTGTGCTTTTGATTTGCTGCGTTGTAATCAGGTACCAATGAAATGCACTGTTCAACTCTATCATTGAATCGTATGTGCTTGGTGCTTGGTCCTGCTGAGTTTATTATATTCTGCAAGGGAGAGCTGCTCATTGACGAGTCAAAATGTCTTTTGCTAGGATCACTTGACTTCAGGGATGGCCTGTCTGTTGATAACAGTGTGGCCATCATCATTTTTTTGTCTTCCAATGCCCTTTGGGGATCATACTGCGAATTAACTCTTTTTGAGCAGTTGCTTTGAGAGTACTGTGCATTGACCTTTGCAGCCAGGGCCCGGAAGTCCTCGTGTGGATACAGGCTGGTGTCTTTTTCCTTATCTTTGTTGGCCTCATTGGATCCATAAACAGCAGGAGAGTGTGTTCTATAACTTGAGTGGTCATCCAGCTTATGGGTGGGTAGCTTCCCACCGTGGTTCTTCATATAGTTTTTTCTTATTTGGTCAAGATTCCATTTAGCGTTTCTTTCTATAACTTCAGTGACTGTTCTCTTTTTCAGAATGGGCTTTAAATTGTTGTCCTCATTTTTTTTATTTTCCGGTTCAGCATGTGGTGGCGAGCAAGTATCTGTTGGTACTATTGGCCCATACAGCCAGGTGATATCGTTATCCTTACTCCAGTTGAGAATCTCTGGAGACACTGTCTTCAGGTTATTCCTGGCCTTTGCCCATGTTCTCCAACTGGCATTCTCAAGTCTTGCTGCATTAATTGAGTTCATGTCCACCTCCATGTCCTTTTGCTGTGTGAGTTTGGTGTTGCCAGCACTCATCTCATTGACCAGTTCATTGCCCTGGCTATTAACCCGGGTTTCTTGTGGTGTTCCGCTACGGGAAGCTATGGATCCAGATCTTGAGTGTGAGTCTTCGTGGTGCAAGAGACCCAATGAGTCATTATTGTTTTCGTTGTTTTTCCTCTTCTTTTGCAAGATTATGTACTTCCAAGACTTGGATATTTCAGATTCGTCCCAATTGTGGGAAAGATAGTCAACATGGTTTGATGGTTCCTGAGACAAGTATGCATCGTCTCTAGGAATAATGTAGCTAGAATCGTTCTGATTGTTAAAGTTAGTCTTAGAAGAGTTCTTGCTGCTGTTGTAATTGTTTGCCATGTAGGTTGAAGGTTCTGGGCTGGCGGATGCTTGATTTGGTGTATGCATACGAGGACTATTCTGCTTGTTGTCGCTGAAGTCATGTGTTATTGCGTCACTGGTGATGCTAGGAGGAGTCAAGGGCTGGTACCTCTGATTGGAAATGTTACTGGAAGAAAGCGAAGTGAACTGGCTTTTCTTAATACCAAACTTACCTACGCTTGTAGTTCTTTTCATGCCAAATGTTGATTTTTTGAAGTCATCATCATCGTTTGCCATAACAGCCATGGACACAGAAGGACCTAAATCCTCGTCATTGGGATCGTAAGGTGTTGATTGGTTAATACTCTTTGAACTATCAGATTCAAAGCTCATTGGTTGTCTATATTTTATTTGGATAGAGAGAAAAAAAAAGGAATTTTTTAGTTTGTTTCTTTTTTGTTTCGTTAAATTGGTATATTACACTGTACTGATATGTATATTCAATAATGAATATTTAAGTAACTTGTTAATTATATATCCGTCGTAAGGTTTGGTTATATATTATAATCAAAGGTGGATTCTATCACTTGAACATACCTTATAAATATGTGAAATCAATAGATAAATCTTTTTTTTATAAAAACATAATGGGGGGAAAAATAAAAAGGCCACACACATTTGTGAAGGGGAAAAAAAATAAATAAGCTTACAAATTTTTTTTTTTTTTACTTTTGGTTGTAATTTTTTATGGCAGTGTGTACGCAGAATTCCCTTTAAAATGTTGTGAGTTCTTTTATGATTGTTTACTTTATATTTTCTGTAGGGAAACAAGTCTGTGATCATCGGATATAAACTTTATTTGGGAGGGAACCTAATTAAAGAGGCAAAAAGTTAATAATACATAAAGTGGAATGAATCACTTCTTTCGTAGATGGATTTTATAGTGTTGGCGCATGTTGTCTTTTCTTCCAAACCTCTTCCCACACGACTCCTCAGGACACACATGGTCCTTGACTCCAGAGTGGAGCCGTAAGTGTCTGGTCAGGTGGCCTGACGTTGAGAATGAAAATGGAATGTTGTTGTCGTCTGGAAGATCGAGACATTGATCTAGTGAGTTAGTATTATTTCCGTTAATGTTCAATAGTTCAAGCTCTTCATCACTGTTCTTCTTCAGCAAGCCTGCCTTGTCTGCACAGATAACACACACATAGCGGCCTTTGTACTTGAAGGCCTTGTTTTTTCTTCGTTTAAGCTTTGTGGTTTGCTCTACATCACTTGTTGTTTGCTGTGGAACGGCACTTTTTATTGAATTTTGTTTATAAAGGGGTTGTTGGGGAGCCTGCAGGTTGGCATTTGGAATTGGTAATCTATTTGCATTGAACATAACTGCGTTTTGTGGCATCATAAAGTTGTTTGGGTATGGATTCATGTTTCTGAAATGTGGATCATACCCCACCATTGGATTGAAAAAGTTGTATGGCCCAAAAGGTCCCATGGCCATTTGCTGGTAGGGACTGTTCACATTATTCATGAACGGCTTCGCCGCATACTCATTGTTCATCTTCGAATTGGGTGGGTAATGCATTTGATTGATCGTGAAATTAGGTGGGTATTGAGGGCTTGCATTTCGCGCAAGTGGATTGATACGCGGAATCATGTTTCGAGGTAATGTATGATCCTCTGTTGCATTTTTATGTTCATTCGGGCTCATGTCAGCTTTTTTCTTTTTTTCAAATGGTTTGTTCTCATTTGAACTCATGTTATATAGTGATGATTTTATGGTGTCTTAGTGTTAATTGGTTTGATCTGAAAACGTATAAATGGTAAATGGTCTTTCTCTATAGATTTTTGGTTTTTGGTTTTCTTTTAATAAATATAATTCAAAATGAATTGGCTCTTATAGCTTCTTTTTTTGTAATGTTGTCTCGCTTTATATTTGGATAAAGTGTAATGAATGGTCAAGTTGTTTTTTGAGATGATCTTTTCTTTACAGATTAATTGTTTACTTTTGAGTATGTGTTTACAAACCTGTTGGAGTGATTATTTTTTAGGGTTCAATTGCTAGGCTGACTAGGCGTCCTTCCAAACCTCTAGTTGTATATATTAATACTATCTTTCTCGATGAAATATATAAACATGCTGATGCTGTGAAGATTAATATATAACTGTGACTGAACTACAATCTCTTATTCAAACTATGTGTTTATTTTTTTCAAATTCAGCTAATCAAAAATTAATGTTTCATATATTTATATGCTGTTTTTGTTTCCTTCGCCTTGAGAGAAGTACCGTTTTTCTTAAAAATTATAATAATTTGGAACTACCACAGTGGGAAAAAAAAAAATAGAAGAAGAACAAAAGAGCCGATTTGTCGCAACGTTCAGTTTTGAGAATCTGTTTGTATTGTTTTATTTTTATTTTTTAAAAAAAAAAAGGGAAACAACAAAATCAAAAGCTCTTTACCAGTGCCTAATAAGGATCCACTGGACTAAAGTAAAACACCGTGTAATGAATTAATGATGCACTTTACTGGATGGATCAATAAATACAAATAATGTAATGCGAATTATTTACTTAAGTTGATATAGAACGTTTTTTGTATTAAAAAAAAAAAAAAAAAGGTTGGAGATGATTATACCATAAGCATTTTCTTGTTCTTGAAAAAAAAAAAAAATATTATAATAAGAACCCCTTTCTTACACACTGTAAACAATCTTTGATTAAGATCAAAGTACATAAGTACACACTTTCTTTGATTGTAGATGAGTGAATTATATTGTTAGTTAAGTGGTGTTCAACAACAGATCCGAAGTATCTACACTGCTTGTTCAATATCTAATTTTATTGACTATTCTTTTTTTTTTTTCTCTCTCGAATAAACATAACGTGCGATACTCGGTGGCTTTCTTTTTCTTTGTAAAAAAAAAAAAAAAAGGGAAATGGATATGAAGAAAAAACATGGGGATTAATCAACGGAAAAAATAAATGAGAGTGATTATAGGGTGTAAATTTTTTTTTCTTCCTCAGTTCCTTTTGTTTTACATCTCCATCGATCTATTCTAACTGCAGATGGCTTAAGATAGGATACTTTTAAATTTAACAATTAACTTAGTTGAATGTTCGTTTCAATTTACTCAGCAGTGTTATGCAGCAGTATAGGGATGATCATGGATAATCTCAACATCTCCGTTTAAGCCCGCAAAAACAGTTGTTTTTGGCTTTTGGTTGTTTTTTTTTTTTCCTTCGACTTCTGTATCAGTAATGTTTCCATTATTTTTTTGTTTTTTTTAAAAATTTATAAAGAAAAAAAAATTTAAACCCCCCATATGAAATGTTTGTGTAACCGAGAGTCACATGTGTTGGATGATTACCCTGCTCAGGGAAGAAATGATCAAAAATTAAAAAAAGGGGAGCTTGGCCACTTTCGTAGAGGGATCATTCAACTTATTAACACTGTATAAACCCTTTTTGGCTTGTTATTGAATCAATTTAAATTAATTAAATAAAAAATAAACACTTCAAGTTCATTTTATCAATACCATAAATTAAAGTAATAATTTTCGTTCCATGAGCAGACAATTGACATATGAACTGTTCATGCATCAGATCATGAAGTTGAAGTCACAACCCTTGGTGTGGTGCATCCACGTGTTTCATTGTCAAAAAAAAAAACATACAAAGAAAAAACCTCCAAGACGTTTGAACCATGAAAAAAAATTAACCGTTTGATGACTGTTATATCTCCACTTCTTGATATATAAATCTTGATAGTAATGTGTTTCCACTTTTATGGGTAGCAGAAATATAAACGATAACTCTTTTGAAGTTATATATTTTAAAGGTTACTAAAAAAGGTCACAATGTTTATTTTTGCTTATTATAAAGGTAAAAAAGCAAACTATGAGGTCTTATATTTTTAACAATTGGTAGCACTTTCAATATCTGTACTTTTAAACGAGATAGGTCACCGTATAAATTTTTTTTTGTTTTTCACTCCATTTCAAAATTATAGTTCTAAAAGAAAATGTCAAAAAATAATTTAGTCAGTTCAACACATAATTAAAACATATTTAGCTTATTATCCTTATCAAAAGCAGTAAAAGAAACAATTTACACGTTACATCCAAATTATTCAAGCAGTTAACTCAAAAAAAAAAACTGAAGAAAGCAGAAAGTGGAAAATCACACAGAACCCCGTTTATAAATTACAAAATCATTTTCTGTTATATAATTTCTGAAGTTAACACTATTTAAATAGGTTTATCAGCTAACAATCATAGACTTTTCTTTCCTTTTACCTCTTTATTTAACAAAAAAACACTAACATGTCTCAACCAAAAGCCAACAACATGACATACGCCGGTATTCCAAAATCCAACAACCAATCCATCAGAGCCCAAATGGAGGCATTGATCAGAAGAAAACAAATCGAAATCACCAAGGGACTTGAGCAAGTAGAGGACTCTCCTGAAGTCAAGTTCAAGGCTGATGAATGGAGCAGAGGTGAGAACATGGGTGGTGGTAAGTCCATGGTCATATCCAACGGTAAGACCTTTGAAAAGGGTGGTGTCAACATCTCCGTTGTTTACGGTAACCTGTCCCCTGCTGCCATTGAGGCCATGAAGCATGACCACAAGAACCTAGAGTCCAACTCCGATGGATGCAAGTTCTTTGCCTGTGGGTTGAGTATGGTCATCCATCCCAAGAACCCTCACTGTCCAACAACCCATTTGAACTACAGATACTTTGAAACCTGGGATGCTGAAGGTAACCCTCAAGCCTGGTGGTTCGGAGGTGGTGCTGACTTGACTCCTTACTACTTATACGAAGAGGATGCAACCAATTTCCACTTACAACATAAATTGGCCCTGGACAAGCATGATCCTTCCTTGTACCCTAAATACAAGAAATGGTGTGACGAGTACTTCTTCATCAAACATAGAAACGAAATGAGAGGCATTGGTGGTATCTTCTTTGACGACAAGGACGACAAGGACCCTCAAGATATATTGAAGATGGTTGAGGATTGCTTTGATGCTTTCCTACCTGCTTATGTTCCTATCATTGCCAAGAGAAAGAATACTCAATTCACCGAGGAAGAAAAGAAATGGCAGCTAATCAGAAGAGGTAGATATGTTGAATTCAACTTAATTTACGATAGAGGTACACAATTTGGCCTAAGAACTCCTGGCTCGAGAGTTGAGAGTATTTTGATGTCCTTGCCTGAATATGCTTCTTGGGTTTACTGCCATGAACCAGAAGAAGGTTCTAGAGAGGCTAAGTTGATTGAGGCAACCAAAAACCCTAAGAAATGGGTTTAACGGAGCAATAACATCATTATTGATACGTTTATTTATACTTTATGATGGTAATGACTTTTTTAATTTTACTTTTAGTTAAGACTTATATATAGAAAAAAAAAGTTCAATTTCAACTAAGAAAACAAAAATGAAAATAAAAATATATAAAAAATAAAAAATAATGTTTATTGATCAAAGATGTTATTTGTTTTTTCCGTTCATCATACCTTTGACCACAACAAAATCATTGGCCAAGAAATATAAGTTCATAACTAGTTTTCTCTCCATCTGTGGCCACAATTGACACACTTGAAGAACTGAGTGGATGGTTCATCTGCAGATCTGATTTGTAAAGTAAAGAAATAAGCCTTTTCACCTTTACAGTTGTCATAGTTAGGACACTGCACAGGGGTCTGGTCAACATTGTCCCATCCGCCACCTAGAACATCATCAATTTCCTTTCTGGTCAGGTCCTTTCTATCGTAGATCTGTAAGTCACCATCGATTTTGAAATCATAGGGACATGCTCTGCAGGCTAGATGGAAGTTACCTGTTTCTTGGTTTTGCTCAACTGGGAGAAGATTGTTACAATTAGGACAGAAAGTGAGCATATATATTTACTAGATGCGTTATCAATAGATTTTAAGCTAGTGGTTATGAGTTTTCCCTATTGATGATATGTCTGTGAATATTTGTTTGTAAATATTCATTTATTTGTGAAAAAAGAAAAAAAATTAATATGGATTCGAATTTGTATTTTCAAAAAAAAAAAAAAAAGAAAGAAAAATGAAAAAAAATGAAGAGTTTACCCAAATCAGGATTGCTGCACGTGAAGCTGACTCGTCTGGCTTGAAAAAAAAAATTTTAAATAAAATCAAATGGATACTAAACATAAACAAATCCAATGATTTATTGTTTATAGATCAAGTTATATATCTCACCAAATTTACCGATCGAACTAACCTCATAATATCTGTTGAATAAAAATTTACTGAAAGTTTTATTTTAATGAGCTCTCAAGATACTTCTCACAAACCTGAAGGTAGAGTGAAGAGAAATAGAAAGCAACAAATCGACTATCATGATTCATCATCTGAATTTGATGACACTACCAGTGAAACAGAGACAGAACCACTATCTAAAAGGGCAAAAAAAAGACGTAGAAAATTAGCATCTCCCAGAAAATCATCAAAATCACAACCTGATGAAAGCAAAGAAGTCGATAGTGATTCCAGTTTTGTGTTTTCATCTGATGATGGAACTGATGCTGTTCAATCTGAGGGAATGGAAAAATCTATCTTCAATGAAAGTGACCCTAATGTTATACATTATGAAATTAAGCAATCAAAAATCAACTTTGACTTGACTGAAGAAGATGTTAACAAAAATTTCTTTGATGCCAAAATAATGGGTAATTCATCAGGATTGACTGATGAGGAAACGGGATTCTTCATAGAGTATGTTGAAAAGTATATGAGTGTCAAGAAGATGAAGGGATCCAGTGTGCTGCAACAAAAGAACTTGGTTAAAAATGGGGGATCTACCATAAAGCAAAGATCAGCTGTACATGAAAAGAAGATCGACAATTTACTTCCTTTGCCTACCGAGATGACAAACTATGCACACCAGAAATTCGAAGCGTTGAAACAAAGTTTGGAAAACATGGACAAGGATTCATTAATGATGAACTATAATCCAGCAATGTCCTTTTATAGATCAAGAAACGTAATCAAGCCAACAGGAAAAGCTAAAGATTCAACAGAAGAATCACTCAAAGAAACATTTGCTATGCCCATAACGTTGGATAACGAAACCTTCAAAAAAATTGAAGAGGAAATAATTACAAATGATTTGGAACCCTTTTTGGAAAACAAAATGATTCCTAACTTCAAAAAAAAATACATTCAATTCACTTTGGAGCTGTTGGCTGGTAAATCGATATGCTTTTATGGCTTGGGAAACAAGAAAGATGTGGCTATGAACTTTTGTGAATACTTCATAGACAAAATGAACAATGACGTTTACAAGAGAGAAAGGGTTGAGCTTTGTGTCATTGATGGGTTAACCGTGCCTTCAAGATATAACAGTTTGTATGCAAATGTGAAGACGTTCTTGGGGGTTGATCCTTTACAGTTGCTAGCATTTGAAAAAACATTACATAAAGAAAAGAAACAACTATGGGGAGATCACGCATTACGAGAACTGGAAATATTTGTTAAATTCTACAATTTTTGTGAAAACTCTAGTGATCCTGCCACTCAAAGAAAAGCGGACATCAAGTTGGTATTGTTAATTCACAATGCTGATTCAGAAATGTTTAGAAAGCCAAGTTATAAGAAATTTCTATCAGCGCTGGCCAAAGTGCCTGTCATCAAAATAGTATTTACTGTGGATGGTGTAAAGTATCCTATCAACATGGAAAAATCTTTAAAAGATGATTTGAATTTGGCAATGCACCCCCTAACAACTCTGAAGCCATATGATGTGGAAGGTGTTATAAATCAAAACGACAGAGATAGATTCTATGCGTTGTTTGATTCATTGTTTAGTAATACAAAGGGAAGTAGTGGGCCAAAGAGAAACACTAAGCTGATCAAGGGACCTTCTGTTTTCGATAGCAAATCTGGATTGACGAATATCTTTGCATCTATATCCAAGAAGAACTTGAAGATCTTCAAGCTTCTAATGGAAACCATTCTTGAAAGAAAAAAGGCATTGGTTAATAAGCAGTCAAAAAGCTACAGAATTCCCTTTAGAGACTTTTTATCTACTTGTCAACAGCATTTATTAGCCAGTAATGAAATGACTTTGAGGACAGCTCTTATAGAATTTACAACACATTCCCTATGTATTCTTGCGGATAAGAAAAGATCGGGTTATGACTTGTTAGACACATCGTACTCGGAAATGGAGATTGAACATATGTTGCAACATCAATTGAAGGACATTTGATTATATAAACTAATAGCTTAATTCTGTTTCACTTTTGTTGATAAACATCTTGCTAGGCTAAGATAATCTACAAAGTAAATATCAGAGGAAGTGAAACGCTTTGTGCATTTTTATTTTTTTTCACGGAGGCTTGTTTTCTGGTTAAATTGTGATCTCCCGCCCTTTGAGGGGGAAAAGCATGGTGCTGGCAAAAAACTATACATAAAAAAGTAATCTCTGGTGTTAAATATAATAATAGTATTGCATCATATGATTAATATCAAAAATCTTGGAAAACAACCAAAATACAAAAAAATAACTTCACTCAGGCCGTTAAGAATATGGATCAAAGTAAAACAAAGCAGGACTCTATTAAGAATATCTCCTCAGAAGGGATATCAAGAGTTGCTTCAAACAAATCCTATAACAGCAATGGATACAAGTCTAATAACCATTCAGCTGCTAATTCAATATACAATCAGCAAACAAAACAGCATCAGCCTAAACTAGAAAGGCTGGTTGTAGGATCCTTGTTGCATGTTGGAAATCATGTGGTTGAAATCATCAATTATTTGGCCGAAGGTGGTTTTTCGCAAATCTACAGATGTAAGTTCGTAAGTTACTTGCATGAGGCAGAAATACAAGAATCTTTGAATGTTGATGATTATGTGTGCCTGAAAAGAGTTATCTGTCAAAACCAACAAAGCGTGAATGAATTAAAGCTGGAAGTTGAGGTGATGAAAAAATTTAGAGGCTGTGACAGAATTGTAGATTTTTATGATTCCAGTGCCAAAAGAAAAAGTGCATTTGATGGTTCAGATCTTCCTGATGATGTCAATAGTCCATTCGATTCCACTTGCTATTATGAGGTTTTTGTGTTGATGGAATTGTGTCCTAATAATTCCTTGCTTGAGTACATGAATGACAGACTGCTGACAAAATTATCCGAAACAGAAATTCTAAACATAATGTACGACACCACAAAGGCAATTTTTCATATGCATAGCCGTGGTCTTATCCACAAAGACATTAAAATCGAAAACGTCTTAGTTGACAAAGATTGGCACTTCAAGTTGTGTGATTTTGGATCTACCAGTAAGCCATACCCAATTGTGTCATCACCTCAGGATTTGGCCTTTTTGTCACAGGATATTTATGTTCATACAACTCCTCAGTATAGATCACCGGAAATGATAGATTTATACAAGTCTCTACCAATAGATGAGAAATCTGACATTTGGGCTTTGGGTGTGTTTTTGTATAAATTATTGTTTTACACAACTCCTTTTGAAATGACTGGTACATTTGCTGCACTTCATTCAAGATACGACATTCCTATGAACAACTATTCTACCAAGATAACAAACTTGATTGTTATTATGTTAAGTGAGAATCCTTCATTGAGACCAAACATATATCAAGTATTTTTGGAAGTACATAGCCTTATAAAGGGGCATAACCATCCTTTGCCAAATGACATGATAGATATTTACCAACAAGGTCCCTATAACTTCAACAAGTTCTCCTCGTATCAGAGCTTTGTACATAACTTACAAATAAGCATAGCCAACAGCTACCAGCAAAAAAGACAAATTGATGAGTACATGTATGTTAATGTATTTGATATAGCCTCTAAACAACCGTATAATACAGGAAGTTATGTTGCTCAAAAAAGGGCGTCAGAACAAGCCCCACATGGAGTCAATGAAAAAAATATCAGTCCAGAAAGATCCAAGAGTAATAATACAAGTGGCCCTGATGTCTTGAGGTCTAAGAGTGAAACTCCAAAGTCAAATGGTGAAAGATTATTTAGTTTATCCAAGGAAGGTAAATCTAACTCATCGGACGAAAAGAAAAAGGACGAATTTTTTGTAGAAGCAAAAGAAGGGTCTGATGGGGAAAATGATCCAGGAAATTCTGAAAGCTTTTTTGAAAATGAGGAGTATGTGAGCAAAAGATTTCCAAGTGTTGATGATTTAGCTTTGGAACTTGAAAACGTTACAGATGAAGACTTGAGAAAAGTTGAAACTGCAAAGTCGACAGCCTCCAGTAAAGCATTTAACAATTTTGAAATTCCAGACAAAAATGCGCCTGTGTCAACATCCAAATCAAATCTAGAGGTCACCAATGGACCAAAGGCTGTACCAACTAACACAGGTGCCTATCAAAGAGAAAATGCCCATGCAAATGCAAAAAAATACAAATCGAATAATCCATTTCCAAAGATGAATAACCCAGCACAGGACACTTACAAAAATAAAAACTTTGCAATTAATGATGACTTCTTTGCTTATTCTGGAACTCCAACTCAAAAAAACTTGACTAAGCAAGCTGTCGAAAAGGATGCTGATTACAAAAGCAACAATCCCTACTTGAGCACTTACATCAGTGGTAATACCAAAACTGGAAGTTCCATGACAACTTCCTCATTGCATAATAACAATGGAAGTCAAAACATGTCTCCATTCATGGGAGCCAATGTAGGAAATGTTCCAATCCCAGCACTGAACAGAATAGATGAAAACAACTACAACACAAGAAACACGAGCAACACCGATGTAGGAAGAGTAAGTGGTGAAAGATCAAAGATACTTTCAACAACAACCACCAAGGACTTGATTGACTTTTCAGACTTGGATGGCGATCTCAATGACTACATGAAGTGGAATTTGATGAAGGGAAAAACTATTGATGCAGATGATTTGAAGAAGAAAATGAAGCAAGAATCACCGATCATCAGTGAAGAAGGAAGTAGTTATGAATTGGGCACTGATGATGGAAGTTATAACACTGATCTTGACAAAACGGTGAAGGACCCAAGAATTAGAAATGTGCTGCAACTGAGATACACTGATGTTGATCTTGATAAGGCAGACGATAGTGTAAATCAGC
The DNA here is from genome assembly GCA_030567275.1 of Hanseniaspora lachancei. Classification (NCBI taxonomy): domain Eukaryota; kingdom Fungi; phylum Ascomycota; class Saccharomycetes; order Saccharomycodales; family Saccharomycodaceae; genus Hanseniaspora; species Hanseniaspora lachancei. The sequence goes on along the minus strand of JAJLRX010000220.1, from coordinate 15,138 downwards.
ATAAAAAGGGCAAGAAGTCTTTGGATTTCAGAAGAGATATATTTACTGAGGACATGGACTTGAACGACTCCACTGATTCAATGTCTCCAAGTCCTGATGTTGAGCACAGAAAGAAACATGTACTGTTGGCTTCCCACCATAAACGTACAACTGGTAATATAGGTGCGGCATCCCAAAAGGGTATAATGAATAGTGAAGTGTCCAATGGAGATAATAGAGCCAGAAGATCATTAGATTTTGAGAGAGAAGTCATCAGATCCTCAATGAGGAATACAGAGCAGAAAAAAGCTGATGAGTTCAATGAAGAAATAGTTGATGGAATAGATAGCAATGCATTGTTGAATTCTAAGGCAAAGCGTGGTGAAAAAACCAACATGCCAAGGCAAGAGAAGAGAAAGAGTTTATTCAACAAGTTGACAAAGGGTTTTTAAACGGGGATCATTAAGTTGTATATCACTACCCGTTTATATAGTCATACACCAACAGTATATATTTACATCATTAAACGAGGCCTCGTTTATGAACATTGTGATTGTTAACTATTCACCTGAGAAAATAATACATCATAAATAAGAGAAGCCCTTCAAAAATATATATAGAAGACCGCCATCCTGTAAAGAGCACGTGATAAGCGCCAACGAAACCTTAAAGAGGCTGTCCCTCATTTATTTTTTCTTACTTTTTTTTTTTTATGTTTTTTCTTTCTTCTTTTGATGTCGAAGTATACAGTAAACAGAACAAACACCAAGTATACATCCTCATTTACAGTCCACCATGACTAGTCAAGAAAACTTCAAGAATAGAGACATTGCTCTAAAGTACCTAAACATCAATACTGACAAATTTAACCATGAACAAAAACTTTCTTTGCAGAAAAACCCAGTAAGAAGAGGCTTAGAGGGTTGCAACAAATTACTTAGAAAAGTTGGTTGGCTATACATAGGACACTTCCCTTGTCAACTGCTACCTATGTTTGATTCTGGATGTGTGTACCTTGCCTTCAACCTTATTTTTGTGTTAGTTGTTTATGCTGCTTTGAAGTACGCTTATAATTTGATTAACATGTTCTTTTAGGTATTTTACAGCTCATATTTCAAAATATGTCTCTTTTTTTTTTTAACGGGCACGTTATTTGCCATTTGTCTTCAAGAAATTATTTTTAGGTATAGTTTTTAATTGTAGCTGAATCTTCAATAAGACAAGATAGTAGTTACAATAAAGAGAGACATATCAAACAATGAAAAAAACGGAATACTCTAGTCAAACTTTATCAGGCCAGGAAGAGAATTGGGCCTTTGCTTTTTTATCAATTTAGAACACTAAGAAAAAAAAATATTGTAAATTAAATATATATATGCTAGATATTTGATAAAAATCTGCTATAAATAAGAACATCAACTTGCTCACGTAAAGTAATTATAAAAATTTAATTGATTGAAAGCTTCTAAAGCATAATATTATTTACTTCATTCAAATATATTAATATTATGAGATAAAAATAAAAAACAGGTCTTACCCGGATTCGAACCGGGGTTGTTCGGATCAAAACCGAAAGTGATAACCACTACACTATAAAACCAAAAGTAAAAGAAAAGTTAAAGAGGTCTTACCCGGATTCGAACCGGGGTTGTTCGGATCAAAACCGAAAGTGATAACCACTACACTATAAAACCATTGTAATAATTTTTTCACTAAAATTTTTAAGTGGCTGATACAATTATATCAAAAAGCATAAACGTGACTAAAAATTTTCAAGGATATACATAACATTTTTAATTGAAAATATATTTAATCAATTGCAAAGGTACATCTTCTTAAAAGCTGATGAACTAAACTTTATTAAAATTGAGAAGCAAAATAGCCTCTATATTCTCTCACCTCCAAGCTCTCAAATGTCAGGTATAATCACTCTTAATTGAAGTTCATACATATAACACATTGTTATCATATAGTGATAGCAAAGTTTATTTTCACACAATATATCACGCATATATCTTCATGTCTACAACTTTTTTAAAAGACGTTGGATACATATCCTATTAATAACTCAGAAAATAATAGCTATAAATGGCAGAACACTGGTGTCCACAGTTTTTTTTTTTTTGTATTGTCTATTGATATCAGTATCTAAACATTGATATATTATATCACGCTTATAAAATAGAGTTCATTTCCATTGCCAGAAGCTCAGCACTTATATATTCCAAATCTTTAACTTCAATTTCCTTTTCTACAACTTTATACTGATAGGCAGTCAGGTACTTGCTCAAGCTTTGCACTTCATTGTACAAGGCATTGACCTCATCGGATATACTTACTGCATCTGCAAATCTAATTTCTGCTAATCTGTCTTGTCTTTCTTTGATAAGAAGCTGTATCACACCAATCTGTTGTGTTTGGATTTGACCTATTTCTTTATTTTTTGATGCTATTTTCTCATTCAAATTATGTTGGTCGCCTGAATAAAAAAAGATATCTGTAGACATGTTGCTTGTTTCGTGTAAAGTTATCGTTCTGCTGAACTCATTAACTAGAATGTCGGGATGTTTATAATTTCGAAGTTTCCACAAGATATTCGAAATATTACTTTGATAGTAGGTTAGTATACTGTCCGAAAGAATTTGCATTCCAAATTCATTGAATACTGTTCGTAAATCACTTAAAGGTGATCTATCAAGTTGCATATTGTAAATTTTCAAAATAACCTTATCTTAGGCGCTATCTTTTTTTCTCTTTTTTTTTTTTTTTGCCTTGGCTGTAAGTCAATAATTTATGTTTGTATGTATATCTTCTAATTGATAAATACAGTTATAATTTTACCAAAATTAGCAGGAATAATCACTAAATAGCAAATAAGTTATCCTTTTTTTTGGTTTTTTTTATTACATAATGATGTTTTCAAAAAGTATTCATATAAGCCAGTTTCCTGTTGATACCGCCAACGCTGATAAAAATTTCATGTGCACAATATTAAGAACGCCTTTTTTTTTAGTTTTTTTTTTTTTACACACTTTAAGAATTATTGGCAGTTAATGAAACCACAGTTCATACAGTCAATTTTCATCACAAAAATGAAGCCAGAAATGGAAGGAGTAGTAAACAAAAAGTACCTTAGAGTACCTGATTTCTTATTTCAGGCTCCACCAGCGAACTATATCACTGCTGTAGGAAGAAATGCCCTTGGATTGAATAAAAAGAAACTTACTGTTGATGACATACGTAATTTGAAATCTAAAAGACAAAAGAAAAAAGTTGAAGTTGATCCATCTAATAGTGAACCCAAAGTTAAAAATAATGAAGATAATGTCTTTTCATTGATGAAGAAAAAGAGGGAATCTTCAGTCTTGGAAGAAGAAATTCCAAAGGAAAAAATTGTTAAAAAGACAACGCAGTTTGACAACATAGATTGGCTTAATATTCCAGACGCAAAAAAATTGACAAGCAAGTATGAAAGTAATGAACAAAAGGAAACCATAAACAAGTTCAATACACTGGACAAGATAGTCAACAAGAGTTCTGATTCGAGCTTAATGGCGTTTAGTACCAACCATGACTGGACAAATGAAATCACATCTTTATTAGCAAGAAGAACGGATAGCTCAGATATTCTGAAAGTATTGAACAGATCCTTGAAGTACGCATTGAAGGGATATGAATTTACAAGTTTGAAGTTTCACATACAGACAATTGGCAAACATGCGGATAAACTGTCAAATGATGGTTTAGCCTTGGAAACTATTCTATCACATGTCTACTCAATCTTAAGATACTCAAACGATGATGAAATTTTGTTACTTTCGTATAAAACCCTTAAAAAGTTGAGCTTAAATAGCACACAAATGGTATCTTTTTTGAAAACCTGTATATCAAGAAAATCAGAAAACTATAAAAGCGTTGGTTGGTGTTTAAGACAATTGTATCTGATTGAATCAGAGAATCTTTCTGATGATATCGTTGCAAAAAAAATATTACTCTCAGAATACTTGCACAAATACGGAAATAATATTATAGAGTTGCTTTATGAGTCAGTCTTATTAGACTTTGAGAACAAAGATAATGTACAAGAGCTTATAGGAAAGTTGCCCCTTGTTGAGTGGGAACTATTTCTAAATAAAGAAATATATGTGGGAGAGCAATGTGAGGTTGATGAGTTCTTTAGGTATTGTTCACAAATCATTATAGAAAAACGGTACATTAAAAGCAACTTGAATAAATTTAAGAATATAGCAAACAAGTTCAACTCTAAGCACCTGAAACAATACGTTGAAGAACAAATCTTAAAAAGAGATCAAAGTACGAGCATTTGGCAATTTTACTTTAATCAAGTTTTAGCAAAGAATGAAAATGTTGATAACTTGATAACTCTTTTGGAATATGTTCTTAATGACAATGAGGATTCTTCAAACGAAATGATGTGTTTGATTGATCTTTTCATTGAGAAATTTTGTTATAATGGAAACAAAAACACTTTTGAAAAGGCTAGAAATTTTGTAGCTAAGCACATTGAATATGATAAAAGCATGATATACCATCAATTGAAAATTCAAAGAATAGCAAATGATGCTGATGAAAAGTCTTTGATAGCTTTCGAAAATTTAAAAGATTCTGACTATAGGTTCATGTCTTTGAAGTTTTGTTTGGAGTACTTTGAATGGATCGCCGCATTGGCCCTTCAAATGGAATGTCATGAATTTGAGGAATTATATGTCTCTTATATTGATTATTTTGCGAAGGATTTATGCATCAATGTTTTAAAATGCAGGTATTATAGATGGTTAATCACCAACAACCAAAGAGGAAAATGTTGTGATTTGGTAAGCAATGATCTTGAATCTATAACCATAGATACGATGTTATTTGATGTTTTAATATTATGCATGAACAAACAAAATTCAGAAATCTTATTCAACAAATGGACCTTGTTTTGTAAAGACATACTGATAAAGCACCCTTCTAAAAAAATAGAAGTATTAATGATGTTAGAAAAGTTGTTGTACAGAAAGATATGTGTTGATCAAGAAAACCCTATGAACATCAAGTTCATCAATGAGTTTTTAAGCCAAAATAGAATAGATCATGATTTAGTAAAAGGGCACTGTGACTTGGGCCTAATAATAAGTTTGAAATTGAAGTTAGAGTTAAGTGCTTTAAAAGTTACACAAGGAAGAAACTATAACGCCGGTGTTAAAAATTTGATAAAGCGGTATTTGGTTGACTACGATAATAATTACTTAATATTGTATCAGCTATCATTTGAGCTCAAGGACAGTAAGTGGCTATTGAACAGTATTAAAAAGAACCCCACCTTTAAATGTCCATACGATGATCTGTTGTCTGACTTTGATAAGGTTAAACGTTTTAGAGGCTACGAAGAATCTAAATACGCTTTGATATCCAGTAACATGAAATCTATATATTGTCCAAACAAGGAGTTTATAGAGTTCAGTAGTGAGTATCGGTAAAATGGCAGAATAGTTAATCTTTTTAGCGACGGAATTCTTACTATTCGAATATTTGTTTTTTTTCTTTTCCCTTGCAAGATTGATTAAGACTCATAGTGCCATGTCCAAATGAATCTTTATTGAAGTGTATATATTTGTATTACCAGTGACCCTCCATTTGATGATAATGAATGGGCTGATTCTTATTGAAAGTAGCCCTTCTTTTTGATTTGTAATCTATTAGTGTTAATATAATCCAGGCATACATTAGCGGATCAAAATCGTCAAAAAAATACTATCTTCGCTATTTTTTACTAAATTAAGTTCCTGTTTTTCGGGTCGTGTTAGCTCTTAGTAATGCATCAAAAATATACTATTGAAATGATCATTGAAACATATCTTTTGATCTCTATAGGTGGAATTCCCTCAAAACCCAGTAAAGACTTTTGAGTCAATTTCGCAAACTAGGGTCTGGTATCAAGGATTCATCAACTTTTTTTTTTCTCGCAGAAATCGTAAGACTCACCAAAAATTCATATAGTTTGTTTCATTTTTTTTTTTTCTTACTCTGTGAATAAAAGTACATGAATACCTTGTAAAACCCATCATAATCCAAGTAAAACAAGACTTATAATAGTATAAAGTATATTTTGTTTGGCAGGCCCCATCAAAACAGTCTTTTCTTGAGATATTCATAATTTAACTACTCTATAAATAGATATAGATTCATACTAAGTTATAAACGTAGAAAACAAAACTAAGAATTGACTTCTTTCGAAGCATCGTTTTTTAATACAAATAGCATGGACATTTCTGGATCTACATTAAACTTGAATACCAACTCTATTTCAGAAAGACAAGATACATCAGTGAAACCTGTACCTAAAAAAAGATTGACATACTCCAGGAGAGGGTGTACTAGTTGTAAACAAAGAAGAAAAAAATGCAGCAACACAACTGGTGATGGGAAGATGTGTTGGGACTGTGAACGATTAGGAAAGGAGTGTATATACATCTATAACCCCAAGAATGTTAAGAGAAAAACATCTCCTAGAAAAAAAGTTGAAAAGAAACCCAAAGTCAAGAATAATGAAGTGAAAAAGGAAGTACAGGATTTGGTTGATTTTGAATCCTATCAACCACAGTCTGCTTTTGACGACAACATCGCCGTTATTAAGATGGAAAACATCAATGGTAATCAAGACTTTTCTTTGAATGTCATGAATGTTAATGATGATGATGTGAATCTGATTTTCCAAAACTTGAATGATATGGTGTCCATGAAGTTGAAGGATTCACAACTGAACTTTGATGATTATAACTCAATTTCGTTAGATGATATGTTTTTGAAGCCAGAAACAGAGTCACAAAATAAAGGTACCGAAACAAGTAGGATCAATGGAGACTTGGGGCACTTGTTATTGCCAACGAATAATGAAAACATGAATTTCATGAGCACAGCCGGTAATTTCAACAGTTTACTGCCAGGTGCAAGTAACTTGAAGGTTACCTCCCCTGGCTATTCTAATTACAATGATGTGATATCGGGAACAATTCAATCTATGAATTCGCCATTATCTCAGCAAATTTGGAATTCCAATAATTTTAATCAACTGCAGTCGGCCATTAGAGAAACCCCCATTAGTAGCAACAATTTACAAGCAATGCAGCAGCAGTCTTCATCAGTGAAATCATTTGGTAAATCATTATCGCCACATACCCCATTAGAAAATATACCAACAACAGTCTCCACAGACTCTCCAATAACAGTAAACACGCCATTGGACTCTTTCAACCTCGGGAAAGATCATGATAAATACTTGAGGGTTTTTTATCATGACTGTATGGATTCCATAGCTCCGTTTACACAACATCAAATCAACCCATTGAGAGATGCATTGTTGTCGTTTGCCAAAACAGAGGATTACTTATTGAGTAGTATTTTGGCTATTGGTGCAAGTATCAGTAATAGAAAAAAGCCTATAGTTGATGGGTCAAGCAATACAAAGACCAAAGCCGATAAAGTCAGTGATGATGAGAAGTTTTATTGTCAATACTTGAACCACTGTTTGAACTTGTTATCCACGGAATTTCGACAAGAGGGGAGACTGAGAGAGAAAATTGAGCCCATTATCTTGACAGTTATTTTATTGGCCTGGGATTGCGTGTACTCAATGAACAGCCAGTGGAGATCACATTTGAAGGGTGTTACCAAGCTATTTGAAAAAATTGATTCTGATTCAAAAATCTTGAATCTGTGTAAATGCTGGTTCAAGGTCATTGAGACATTTGCTCACATATCAACGGTTCACGGTGGTTCCTTAGTTGAGGATTTTGATTTGGATAACATTTTCAACTATCAAAATGCAGGATACATGGATTCCCTAAGAAGTCTTAGTGTTATTATACCTTTGAAAAGTGAATTCAACCTATTGAGAGGGCATGCAGAGTCATTTGATAGTGTCATCAAGGAAGTCATAAAAAACTTGAACCATATAAGAAAGTCTGAAAAAAACTATTTTAAACAAAAGGGAATATTTGACAAGAATCTGGATTATCTATTGTGGAACTCCACCACAACGAAGATTTCAAGCGATGAATACTTTGATGACAATTTAAGTTACTTTAGAATTCAAAAGATCTTGAGTGACATTGATCGTCAACTGGATATTGAGTTCATCAACAAATCAGGACTCATTCCCATAGAGGATCCATTCCATCCATTGAATGTGACTTCAACAGCGCCTAAAGACTTTGGTGTTGATCTTATCACACTGATAGACTCGCAGCAGATTGCTATTAGCTGGTATGACATTTCTCATCAGTGTCAAGTGCTGTCGTTTCTGTTGATTGTTTTGTTAAAGTTCATGGGGCTTCCAAAAAACTCCATAATCATTCAAGAAATTGTGACGAAAATATGTGGTAAATTTGATTGGCTTTTAACTAGCAGACATCCACCAGAAAACTTAAGAACTTGTTACTGTAATTTTGCTATTTTGCTGGCTGGTTTGAATGCTAATCAACAAAGAGATAGAGACATCGTACGACAATACTACAAGTTGAACGGTAAGAGATTTGAAAGACTGACAAAGCACAATTTGTTGAGATTGGAATCTACTTGGAACAACAATAGCGATGAAATTGATACCAACGATCTATACACCTTGGAAGGCCAAGATGTTCTTACATGGTAATAACTATATATTAATAAAAAATAAGCATTGGCTCAAACTGACAAAGGTTGGTTATGTTCGGTACCGCATATTTCTCTGTTTTTTTTTACGGCTCGCATTTGACAATAGCCCTCTCGCGTATTTTGTCAAAGATTTCAAACGTTGTAGATCCTTATCAGGAAGGGAAACAGCTCGCTTACAGTAAATTGAAGAGATTTTCTCGAATTGCAGATGTGAAATACTCAGAACATATGTATAAATATGATACCTTGAGATGTTTATCACTGGTATATCTTTTGTAATATTTGTATACCATTTCTACTAATTTCTTTTCTATAAAAGGGAAGCAACAACAAGATACGATAGAGACCACCGAACCACATTTTCAGTAGTACACCAAATCTTGAAACATGGCTGACAATTCAATTCTTTTCTCCCAATCATCGGACCCTTTAATATTTAGCCGCGATGCTAACCAAGACAATAGTGATCTGATGTACGGTTCAATAAACATATCTGAGGAGACATTGACGGATAAGGGAGAAACTGATGAGAAAAACGAACTCAAGGAAATCTCCAAAAACTCAATATCCCTGTCCATAACTTTTCTTTTACAATTTTTCATCACCACAATTACAATCATTTCCACTGGCAAACTGGGTGTGTTGCAGCTGGGGGGAGTTTCCATAGCAAACGTGACATTTCAAGTAAGCGCATGTATTCTTATAGACATGGCGACCTCCCTAGATACATTGTGTCCACAGGCATATGGATCCAAGAGATACAAAAATGTTTGGTTGTTCTACGTGCAGTGTTTAATGATTTCTTACGTGATTGCCATTCCTTTGATTTTGGCATGGTACTTCAGTGATAAGTGGTTAGGGTACATGGTAGAAAACAATGAAATAATTCATTATGCTTCAACATACTTGAAGGTTATGTGTTTATCCATCCCTGGTTATGTGATGTTTGAGTGCGGTAAGAAGTTTTTACAAAGTCAAGAGGATTTCGATACAGGACGATATCTGTTGTTTTTGGGTGTTCCTGTAGCTGTTGGTTTGAATTTCACTCTGGTTGTTAAGCTGGGCTTTGTAGGTGCCCCAATAGCAGCTGTAATCACCTACAACTTGATAGGGCTTTCGATAACACTTAAATGTATAACTACTCCTGTTTTCAAAGAGTACAGACAATGTAAAATAGAGGAATACTTTGAAGGGTGGAATACCTTAATCAATCTAGCTATACCGGGCATTATTATGTTGGAGGCGGAGTTTTTTGCATTTGAGGTTTTAACAGTACTTTCAGCTAGATTTGGTGAGACACAATTAGCCGCGCAGTCAGTAGCAGCCTCTTTACAGTCTCTTATGTTCCAAATACCATTCTCCTTTGGAGTAGCCATTTCCAACAGAATAGCCTATCAGATTGGAAAAAATGACACAACTAAATGTAAGACTATAACAAGGCTGGCCTTAAAAAAAATATCTTTGTCATTGTTTTTCGTAAACTTTTCTGTGTTTTGGTTTTTTGGAAATATGATGACCAGAATTTTCACAAGTGATGAGGAAGTGTCTAAAACAGCTAAGAAGATCCTCAAAATCATAGCCATCAATCAATTGTATGATGTTTTCAATATCATATCAGCTGGTGTTTTGAGATCACAAGGAAGACAGAAAATTGGAGGGTATCTCAACATAGTTTCCTACTATGTCATAGGGTTGCCTCTGGGTATGCTCTTGGCATTCAAAACATCATTAGGTATTTATGGTTTCTGGGTTGGACTGGCTGTGGGAATAATTGTTCTGGCTACATCTGAGACCTATTATGTGCTAAAGAGTGATTGGGTAGGAATTATAAATGCATCCAAGAATCTTCACTCCTCTGTATAGGACGTCATATAGTATATAGATCAAAGAAGTTATATATTGCCCTTGCGCACTTGAATATCTAACTTTTTCCAGAAATGTTAAACCGGGCCGGTTTGTTAACCAAACTAGGAACTAAAAAGGCGCTTCGCCCGTTGAGGATTACCCACAGGGGCTATTCCGGTTGAGTACTTCGTTTTCCGCCAAAGTTCAGTATGCTCCTTGATTTATGACAATTATAAAATAATAAAATTGAATCTCACAGCCTATGTCCATTTTGAAAAATTTTTTTTATTTTTTTAATTTTTTTTTTTGAAAAAATTTAATGATTGACAACAAAGAGTCATAGCACAATTATTTTGTTCAATCTCTGTTAAAGGGCGTTTATTTCCTTTTTTTCTCTCTGTATTATGTTTTATATTAAGTGTACATTTTTTTGATTCAACTGATTTCAAATATTTTTGTCATTTCAGTTTCAAGATACTCTCATAAATAACAAACCAAAACAACATCTTTTTATAATCTCTACACACCATGCCTTTGAATAAAAACGTTCACTTAGGTGACAGAACAAGTTTAGAAGATTCCAGAATTGTTGGTTACGAAGAATTAACCCACTCTCCTCAAGAACTTCAAGAAAAGTATCCTATCAGCGACGCTGCTAAGGTCAATATCTTAAAAGCCAGAGAAGATGTTAGTAACATCATTAACGGTTCTGATGACAGATTAGTCATTGTTGTTGGTCCATGCTCCATCCATGATCCAAAGTCCGCCATAGAATACTCCAAGAGACTAGCTGTTTTGGCTAAAGAATTGGAAAAGGACTTGTGCATCATCATGAGAGCCTACTTGGAAAAGCCTAGAACAACTGTTGGTTGGAAGGGTTTGATAAATGATCCAGATCTGAACAACACCTACCAAATCAACAAGGGTTTGGAGATCTCAAGAAAAATGTTTACAGAGCTTACTGCCACTCTACCAATTGCTTCCGAAATGTTGGACACCATCTCCCCACAATTCTTGTCTGATTGTTTCTCTTTCGGTGCCATTGGTGCTAGAACAACTGAATCTCAGTTGCACAGAGAATTAGCTTCTGGTTTGTCTTTCCCAATCGGTTTTAAAAACGGTACCGATGGTGGTTTGCAAGTCAGTATTGATGCCATCAAGGCTGCCTCATTTGGCCACTACTTCCTATCTGTCACCAAGTCTGGGAACTCTGCCATTGTTGCTACCCAAGGTAATGATGATTGTATCGTTATTTTGAGAGGTGGTAAAAATGGCACCAACTATGACTCCAAGAGTGTTCAAGAAACCAAGAAGACCTTGGAAGACTCAGGTGTCATTGTTCCAGGTACCAAGCAATCCAAGATCATGGTCGATTGCTCCCATGGTAACTCCAACAAAGACTTCAGAAACCAACCAAAGGTCGCTCAATCCATATACGAACAATTAACCGCTGGTGAAACTGCCATCTGTGGTGTTATGATTGAAAGTAATTTGGTTGAAGGTAGACAAGACCTACCAAAAGACCCTACTCCGGAAAACTTGGCCAAGCTAACTTACGGTTGTTCCATCACTGATGCCTGTATTTCATGGGAGTCCACTGAAGACGTTTTAAGATTGCTAGCCAAGGGTGTTCAAAACAGAAGACAATTATAAGCTGATATATATTCTATTAAACATCTTATGTATATATTTATTTGTTCAAAAATCTTAAATGTCATCACTCTTTGTAAGTAACACAAAAACAATTTTACCTTTTTTTAGATTCTAACTGTTTTATTCTTTTTTGTAAAAGCTCATTTTCTCTTTGTAGCAACTTTATATCTACTTGCATTTCTTTGCTTCGGCCATAACTCAACATTTTACTCATTTCCTCATTTTCTTTAGTTAGTGTTTCCAGTCTTACCACCAGTTTGTGTGCAATTGCTTCTTCATCATATCGACCGTATTCAGTAGGAACATTATTTAAACCATTGACATTACCGCTCACATTCATGGGGTTCATCATTATTGCAGTGATTACAGACTCAAGTCTCGTTTCCAAATCTTTGATTTTGTGTATATTATTCTCATTGTTTTTTGATAGTCTTGCAATCAACTCATGGATTGAATTCGGTATTTCAGGAAAGACATACAACTCGTCATCTAAAGCATCATCATTTCTTTTTGCTAGTTGAAAAAAAAAGCTGTCTTGGTAACCATTCAACTCATCGATGGCACTCGCATCAAGTTTATCTTTCGGGTGTGTAGATTTTTTCTTTTGAAGATCATCATTATTATTGCCATCAATGTCTTCAAATTGAGAAGTCAGCTCACCTTTTTTTCTTATGTTGTTCTTTAGTGATCCAGTTGTTCTCAGCTTTAATGTTTTCTTCAGGTTTTCAATTTCATTCTCTAAAGACTCTATTTGTGCATCTTTTATCTTTAGTTCCATCAAATAATCGACATCACTGGACAAGCCCTCACAAGCATCTGATATTTTTTGCAGAGATGATCTTTTAATATTTGATAAACTGTTTCCGTTGAACCCTTTTTGCTGATCGTTTCCATTGAATGATAAATCAACATTGGAATGTAAGCCATTGTTCTTTATTGAAATTGCTCTCTTCAAGTTGAAAGGGGAGTTGTTTCCATTTGGTGAAGGAGAAAAAACTGATGATGTAGGACTGTGAATTCCTCTTTGATGAAATGCCGAATTGATTAATGTGCTTGCACCGTTGTTGGTAGCAGATGGTGTATATCCAGTGTACCCGTTTGTTGTAGAAGCACCAGCATTGTTCTTAAAAACAGGAGCTGTAATGTTTCTTTGTGATGTGGAGTTGAAATTATTGTGACTATTTGTTGGAGAATTTTTTCCGTTCTCCGTCCAAAAGAAACTATCCGTCAAGGGATTTACATGTGTATTGCTTTGATTGAACATGCCATTTTCATTTGCATTGCTAAATGATTGATTAGCATTATTCCCATAATAATCATTACCCATACTATAATTACTGATGCTTTCACTCATAACTCTTTGGGGAGTGTTCTCATGGTTTTGAGTGTAATGTTGGTATATTAATGATGGTTTTCTTTGGGCATTATTTACTCCGTTATTTTGCTTTGGTTTAGAATAGTTCAGTCTCTGAGTTGGAGATGAATTACCTTCCATTGAATCTTGATAGTTTACAGAAGTGTTTCCTCCATGGTTAAAGGAAATTTGAGAATATGAAGTATCCATTTTGTTGATGTATGAGAGATAATACAAGTGTTAAGAAGAAAATACAACACAGAACTTCAATTTAATTTGTTGTAAATACACTTTATTGACAGTGGTTTTGGGTTTTATCATTTTTTTTATGTTATGCAAGTACTCATTGAATCCACATGTGTCTGTATATCAGAAAATCACTTGCCACACAAAATATTTCAAAGTCCACCAGATCAAAAGTAGAAAAAAAACGATAAATCTTAAAACAGCAACGCCAAAAAAAAAAAAAAAAAAAAAAAAAAAAAAAAAAAAACTGAAAAATTTGAGTGGCCCCAGTTATTCGCACAGATAGATAAATCGAGAGGTTTAATCAATTCGCATATGCATTATGTTCACTATAAGAAACAAAGACTTAGAACCCAAGCAAACTTTGTATTGTTTGATTGTGTACACATTTGCACACACTTTATCAGTGTTAAAATCGTACAATAAAAATCACTCGCTAAAACAAATAATATATGTATCTTATTAAAGATTTAATTATAGCTTAAACTAAAAGGTTTCCAAAAATTCTAAAGTAGTACAGATCTTACAATTAACATATATAAAGAGAAAAAATCTCTTCTGCTTTTATACTTAGAGTTGAGCAGCATAATTAGTTGATAACATAGAAAATCTTGAAATTCTACCAAAAAAGTATATATAAAGTTCTGTACATACATTATGTTATGCAAATCGTATATGTTTTATAGCCATCTTATGAAGACCTACTAAAGTAATTTTTACAAACAGCTTAAAAAAATACTTGAAAAAAAAGTTTTAAGTTCAATGTACAAAGCTTGGTATTAGAGAAACTTTAGCAGTCGTTGCATTTATATAAAATGAACTTCAGAAAAAAGTCTAGCTGTTATGTAAACTCGAGTAATGTCTTGAAAAAAAGCACACTCACATCTCTCTTAGCTCTTTTAGAAAATAAATAAAATCTTTTTTTTAGAGCTTCTTTTGAAGCACTTAAATTAATGTTCAAACTTTACAACTTATGTGTTAAGTGATATTATTAAAACATAAAAATAGTATCTAAGGTCTTTGTGTATCGACATAGAGATGTTCTATATTTATAATATAAAGAAATATTACAAATTATATATTCACTAATTTTTTGAGAGCTAAGTCCCTCTTTAAAACTTAGGTATATTCATCAATACGTAGCAAGTAATTGTCATTATACCTTTCTTATTTATTATGGATTTTTAATGAAATGTTCAATCATTACATTTACCTTATATACTCTAAAACACCCCAATATAATCAATAGAAAACTTGCTATAGCGCTTTCATACCTAAGAGCAGAGCAAGCCATTATCAGTTATCTGACTTTATTACAGCTAATATACTAAGCAAAGACAACAGTATTTAAAAATTTATTTTCTTTCATTTTGTTTATCAATTATGGGTCATTTTTAAAAAAT